>JANJXV010002156.1:27500-44728 GCA_024803745.1 Megascapheus bottae
ATGCGCCAGGGCACCGGGACGCGGGAATCCGAGGACCCGCCGAGGACCGTGGACCGGGGACCCGGGAATCCGCCTGGGACCTACCGACAACCCGCGACCCGCGACCCGCGACTCGGACGGAGGAGAGGATCCCGGGGATGCGCCAGGGCACCGGGACGCGGGAATCCGAGGACCCGCCGAGGACCGGCCGAGGACCGGAGAACGGGGACCGGGGACCGGGGACCGGGGACCGGGGACCGGGGACCGGGGACCGGGGACCGGGGACCGGGGACCCGCCGGGGACCTAGCGACAACCCGCGAACCGCGACTCGGACTCGGACGGAGGAGAGGATCCCAAGGACCCGGGAACCCGCCGGGGACCTACGACGACCCGCGACCCGTGACCCGCGACTCGCGACTCGGACTCGGACTCGTACTCGTACTCGGACTCGGACGGAGGAGAGGATTCCAGGGACCCGGGACACGAGAATTCGGGGACCCGCAGGGGACTCGCAGAGGACCGAGGACCGAGGACCGGGGTCCGTGGAGCCGCCGGGACATGCCGTGGACCCGTGGACGGGGTGACCCGCTGAGGACCTGCCGACAACCCGCGACTCGGATAGGCACTCGGACTCGGACGTCGAGGATCCCGGGGACCCACCCACCGGGGTCCTAGCGACAACCCGCGGCATGGACGGAGGAGAGGATCCCAGGGACCCGGGACGCAAGAATTCGGGGACCGGCCAAGGACCGGGGACCGGGGTCCGTGGACACGGGGGACCAAGGACTCAGGGACCCGCCGAGGACCTAGCGACAACCCTCGGACTCGGACTCGGACCCGGACCCGGACCCGGACCCGGACCCGGACCCGGACCCGGACCCGGACCCGGACCCGGACCCCGACCCGGACCCGGACCCGGACCCCGACCCGGACCCGGACCCGGACCCGGACCCGGACCCGGACCCGGACCCGGACCCGGACCCGGACCCGGACCCGGACCCGGACCCGGACCCGGACCCGGACTCGGACTCGGACTCGGACTCGGACTCGGACTCGGACTCGGACTCGGACTCGGACTCGGACTCGGACTCGGAGGGAGTCCGGGGGAGTCCGGGGGAGTCCGGGGGAGTCCGGGGGAGTCCGGGGGAGTCGAGTCCGGGGGACTCCGGGGGGAGTCGTACTCCTTCCCTCCACGAAAGGTCCAGGTCGACCAGTTGTCCCTGCCTAAGCACGCCGAGGTCGACCAGATGTCTGTGTTCCGTCCTGGAGGTCGACCAGATGGCTCTGTTTTGTTCCGAAGGTCAACCAGATGTCTAGCAGAGGTTTGTGCCTTCCTGGGAAGTGTATAGAAAGTGGATGGGGGCGTGTGGGGGTGGGGGGGGGTATGAAGCTACAAACAAAACCATGATGAGGAAGGAAAGACTGCTCCTCCTTGTAACATCTCTTTATCTTCCACACCCCACCAGGGACCGCTGGATAGACCACCGGACCAGGGAGCGATGCCTGAACCAACTCAGCACTTAGCAGAAGGCAGCCAGCTAGGAATCCGATCCAGTGCACCTTTGGTGTGTGTGTGGAGGTTTTGCTGAGCCAGGGATGCAAGGCGAGATTTGGGGGAAGAAGCAAGCCTCCTCCTGTCCTGACCCCTGAGCACCCCTGCTCCTGCTCCTGCTCCTGCTCCTGCTACTGCCCCTGCCCCTGCCCCTGCCCCTGCCTCTTCCTCCTCCCCAGCTCCCGCCCCCCTGCCCCCACCATAACCTCACAGCCCTCTCCTGGAAATAAAATAAAAGGACCCATTTGCTTGAATCGCACTGTCTTTGGCTTGTGTTTGTATTCCACTCCCAAGATGAAAGGGGGTTGCATTTCTGACGTCTGATGCGGGGGGGGGGGCGGCATGGAGAGAGAAGGTTCTTCGGGGTCGGGGTGTGGGGCGGGTGGGCAGGGGGGCGGATGGACAGATGAACGATGGGGGGGGGGGTGTGGTGGGATAGGTTGGGTTGGCCCCTGAACTCGCTCGCCGCCGGTTTCTGGGAGTGTCCAAGCACCAGGGAGGGGACTTGAGGATGTGACTGACCAGGGAGACACCGGCCGGCCTTGCTAGTCGTGGAGAAGGACTGAGTGACACAGCAGTCCAAGCCCAGCCACACCCAACACACCGGAAGAATGAATTCTATTTATTTCTTCCTCTGCTTGTGCTGCTGCTGCTGCTTCTGCTTTCTTCATTGTCGGGGTGTCATGTGTAGAGGGGTGACAGTGACATTCCTCAGGAATAGGATACATGACTTCACACACACACACACACACACACACACACACACACACCCCCGAAACCCCTTCCATGCAGATGTATGCTTTGACAGAACACTCGAGAAGGGCTCTCCTGCGCTCTCTGTGTCTGTTGTCTGTCTGTCTGTCTGTCTGTCTGTCTGTCTCTCTCTCTCTCTCTCTCTCTCTCTCTCTCTCTCTCTCTCTCTCTCTCCTCCTGCACACCACCACCACCACCACCACCACCACCAACAACAACAACAACCCCTCCCTGGTTTCTGTGAAGAGCTAGTCTTGGTTAGGCCCGGCCCAGCCCGGCCTGACCCGACCCGACTGAGTGGAAGAGAAGAGCATAGGTGGCCGGAATTTGGGCGCTGGCTGGTTGGTGTGTGTCCCTGCACGTACTGATTTTCAATGTCCATCTCACCTACTCTCTGTGGCCTGCACCCACCCCAGGTCCTACCGGACCGAATCGAAGGACAGACCCGCCATGGGAATTCACAGCCCTGGTAGTTTCCGAAAGTTGACACTAGATGGCGGCGGACACGCGCTGCTGGCCTTGGTCACCTGGAATGGCCCAGGGAGGGGCGGGGCGGGAAGGGGCCAGGGTCCACTTGTGGCATTTGTAGTGAGGAATCACGATGAAGAATCTCAAAAGGGGGCCAGGAGTGTGACCCAGTGATAGAATACTTGCGTAGCATGCACGCATGAAGCCCTAGGTTCTCTGGACTGCGTACACAGAAAAGCCAGAAGTGGTGCAGGCACTCCGTAGCCTCCAGAGAGATCAAGGCCAGAGTGCCCAGGCCTTGAGTTCAGGGGCCATAACTTGGAAGGAAGGGAGGGAGGGAGGGAGGGAGGGAGGGAGGGAGGAGAGAGAAAAAAGAAAGAGAGAGAGAGAGAGAGAGAGAGAGAGAGAGAGAGAGAGAGAGAGAAAGAGAAAGAGAAAGAGAGACAGAGAAAGTTTGGAGCTTGAGCTGGACTTGAATCTCTACCCACAGATGTCAGACTCCCCAGCAACTGGGTGAGCCACTGCCACGGACTGCGGTCCACCCCCTGCGGTCCTTGGGCCTTTTTTGGGTCTTCCTTCTTAGCCTATTGTTTGCTTGTGCGTGTGTTTTAAAGAGCCACCGTTCTATTCTAGCCCACCCCTGCTACTTTGTTTTCATAACTACCATGCTCCCAGAAGATCTTACGCTCTTAACCTTCGTACACACACACAGTGATCAAAACCTACTGCCCTTACTGCCCCTCTTGGGTGGGTGGTGAGGGGGTACAGCTGGGGTCAGAGGAATTTCCATCTTCAGAAACAGTGATGAAGTGACATGTTGACACAGTATCGGTGCTGCAAATGAGCTGAGAGGCCACTAAATGGATTCTTTGCATTTCTGGGAGCCCCCGCCATGTAGGTGCTTCAGTGCAGTGTGTGTGTGTGTGTGTGTGTGTGTGTGTGTGTGTGTGTGTTCCTTCCTGGACTCTGCAGTGGAAGCTGCTGCCCGTGGTTTCCAGGCTGGCAGGGAGACAGAAACAAAAGCAGGAGTGAACAAGTGTTGGTGGGGGTGGGGGGGTGGGTAGAGACACGAATCGGGCAGGCAGGCAGGCAGGCATCCATCCACAAGTATCAGGCTGGACAGATGGACGGATAGATCGACTAGTCACGTTCAGGTGACCCAGTCAGTGACTGAGTTCTGGATGTTTGGGGGGCATTTCCTTCATTGTTCCTTCCCCCAAATGGCTTCCTCCCCTTCCTCTTTGTCTTTTTTTCTTCCTTTTCTGGGGGGTGGGTCCTGGGGCTCGAACTAGGCCCCGGGTGGGCGCTCTTCACGTGAAGGCTGGCACCCTACCCTGGAGCCAAGCCCCACTTCCCGTTTCCTAGAGTGTATTTGGGGGAGATAAGTGTCTCTCGGGTCGGGTCGTCCTGTGGTACCCAGGCTGGCTCTGAACCTTGGTCCTCAGACAGACCTCAGCCTCCTGAGTGGCCACCGTGCCCGGCAAGTTGGTCTTTCTTCTCTACTCACAGGAGATGCGTCTCGACTTAATTTTTTTTTGGGGGGGGGGGGTTTGGTGGGTGGGGATGGTCTTGTGACTTGCACGCGCACCGAAAACAATCATGGTGGGGCCGGGAATGCGGTTTCATGGGACAGTGCCTGCCTAGCCTACCTGAAACACTCAAGTCAGTGTTAGGAAAAACTGGGGGAGAAAGAAGGAAACAGGCCGGATGATCTTCCACTGTTTCCTGGGATAGATAGCGCAGCAGCAGCCTGCGGGGGGGGGGGGGGGGGACACAGCCTTCCCGCAGGCTTGGAGACCGTGTGGAAGGGGGTTCAGGAGTGGGGTTGGTGAGGGAGGTCTGAGCAAGGAGGCAGGCGGGGGTGAATGAAAGAGTTGAAGAAACCCCCCCCCCACCCCAAACCCAAAACAAAACCGAGAAAACGTCCACAAGGGAAGGTCGGGCGGGGTGGTGGGGTGGGCTTTCCAAAGTCTGGGCCCCCCGTGGTGGTGGCATGTTTACAGGTGGGCAAGCTCGGGTACATTGGCTATGCTGGAGTCAGACAGTCTGCTGCTGCTGCTGCTGCTGCTGCTGCTGCTGCTGCTGCTGCTGCTGCTGCTGCTGCTGCAAGGTTTCCCTGGCATCTGTAAGCTCCAGGGAAAACTGAGTGCGGGTCAGTGACTTCCATTGCTCAGTCACTCACACATAGGCAGGAAAAGCCACAAGGGGCAGTGAGGCTCTGGGATAGTGCCTAGGCCCCGAGTTCAAGCCCCAGGACTGGCCAAAACCAGCAAACAAATACAGAAATGAGGGGACAGGAGTTTGGCCTAGTGGAAGAGTGCTGGCTTAGCATGCGCAAAGGCCCGGGGGGTTCCATTCCTTGGTACCAACCACATCCATAGGGGGCAAAATAATCACAATAAAAAAAACCCAGAAGTGTGTGGTGCTCTGGCTCAAGTGGTAGAGCTCTAGCCTTGAGAAAGAAGCCCAAAGACAGTGCTCAGGCCCTGAGTACAAGCCCCAGGACTGGCCAAAAAAAAAAAAAAAAGACAGAGAAAGGAGAGAAACCCTACCTCCTTTTCCTCCCTCCCCTTATCCATGTTTCCTAAGAAAACTGGTTTTCTTCTGTCTCCACCAAGTCACCAGATCTAAGTAAAATACAGAATTTTAGGTGCTCAATAACTCTCCGGTTCAAAGTACAGAAAAAGAAGAGGGGGATGGAGGGAGAGAGAGAGAAGGAGGGAGGGAGGGAGGGAGGGAGGGAGGGAGGGAGGGAGGGGGGAGAGAGAGAGACAGAGACAGAGACAGAGAGACAGAGACAGACAGACAGACAGACAGACAGAGAGGCAGAGACAGAGAGACAGAGACAGAGACAGACAGACAGACAGACAGACAGACAGACAGACAGACAGACAGACAGACAGAGGGCCCCGAAGGGGAAACATGAAAAACATAGTATCGAGGTCATTTTTAGGCTGAGGCCTACCCTCCAACCAGGCCTCTGAGACTGCCTCCTTCCTGGTGGGATTGCCTTCACTGGAGCCCTGCATTTGGAAGGTGTGCACCCGGGCTGTCTTGTCTGTGAATGCCTAGCGGTACTTTCCCCGTGCCTCCCGAACTGAAACTCAGGGCCTGGGCTTTCTCCCGGCCAGAGCTCTACCACGTCGTCAACCACAGCAGCAACAGCTGCAGCATTCGTTTCTGACTTCACTGAGGAATGGAAGCCGGGTCTTCCCGTTTGCTAAGCAAGCCCTCTCCCACTAGGCCAAACTCCCGGTCTCATCGATCCTACTTCCTTGAAACGATTTTCCTGAAGGTAGCGGTCGTGGAATTCCGGGCCCGCTAGCTGTTTGTCTTGTTGTTTGTTTGGTTCTCTGTAGTATTTGATTTTTTTTTTTATTTCCCTTTGGTGGTTTCTCTTCCCCAGGCCCCACCCCCACCCGCAGGGTGAAGCCTAACAGGAATGTCAGGCCGTTGCCATGACAACATTTACAAGACAAAGCACAGTCCGCAGTCCGAGCTTTTCTGGGGAGGAGCTGACTAGCTGAGTGGCTTGCCTTCACCCCACCCCCACCCCCACCCACCCGGCGTCTCTCCCTCCCTCCCCCCCCCCCCCCCCCCCCGCAGACACACACCGCACACCGCGCGGGGAAATGGCTCACACTTCACTCTGTCTTGACAAACACAGCCTCTCGTGTGCTTGGCCTGATCCTTGGGCAGGAAAAGGCAGCTTTGGGAGTATTTTTTTTTCTGCTGCCGGCCACTTCCCTGCTTTCCTGGGCCAGCGATGGGCTGGCTGGCTTGTCTCCTACTAGCTGGACTGGTCAGACTGCTACCACCCGCCCCCTGCCTGTGGCGGAGTGAGTGCCGCCCCAGTCCACAGACAGAATTGGGGGAGGGCGTGGGCATGTCTTGGCAGGACTGGGCTCTGCCCTGTACCCTTCGGTGAGGCCGGGTGTGTGAGTACGAAATGCCCCGTGCGGCTGACCCCCCACTTGGCTGACCTCCCTGGGGAGAGAGGAGAGAGGGGAGGAAGTCAGGAGTCTGGTCTCCTCTTCATTTTCCCAAGCTCAGGCCAGGCCAGGGCCAGGGCCAGGGCCAGGGCCAGGGCCAGGGCCAGGGCCAGGGCCAGGGCCAGGGCCAGGGCCTGCTTCCATTTCCCAGGCGAGAGATTTCAGGATCACAGATGATGATGATGATCATGGAGGATGATGGATGATTGGTCCTGCCTGGGGCCTGGATTGCTGTCCTTGAGCTTTTTCACCTGAGACTGAAGTTCTACTATTGGAGCCACAAATCCACTTCCATCTGGCTTTTTGGGCAGATGCTATCGATGTAGTTTAGCGAGTTAGTACTCAGTTCGTATTTTGCCAGTTCATTCCCAGGGCCGAGATCCCCCTCCCTCCCCGCCACCCCAGGTCCTCAGACCTGAAGTTGGGGCCTGGGCGCTCGGTCCTTGGACCTTTCTTCGGCTAGTATTCTGCCAATTGAGCCACAGAACCACTTCCAGCGTTTTCTGCCAAGGTGTCATCATCGTTAGCATCGCATTTTTTTTTTTAACTTTTAAAAATTGGTCAGGGGGCTGGGAGTTTGACCTAGAGCGGTAGAGTGAGTGCTTGTCTAGCATGCACGGAGACCCAGGTTTGATTCCTCAGTGCCAAGTACATAGACGAGATGGAAGTGGTGCTATGGCTCAAGTGGCAGACTGCTAGCCTTGAGGAAAGAGCCCATGGAGGATGCTCAGGCCTAAACTTCAAGCCCCAGGACTGGGGGGGGGGGGGGAATTTAAGAAAAAACCGACAGCTACTAAGAGCGGCTCCACCACTAAAAATAGGTTTGTGGTTTAAGAAGACACCTTCGGAGCGTTCTCATAGGAGACTGCGTCAGGCAAATGGAGACTGGGAGCTGAACCAAAGCCTCATCGAAGCAGAGTGGACTGCATTTAAATTTGATTCCATCTAAATGTGACTAAGATGTAAGAGAAGTCTCTGGGGCCGGGAGTTTGGCCTAGTGGTTAAAGTGCTTGCCTAGCCTGCAAGAAGACCCGGATTCGATTCCTTGGTACCACATACATCGAAAAAAAGCCAGAAGTGGTGCTGAGGCTCAAGGGGTAGAGCTCTAGCCTTGAGAAAGTCCAAGGACTGTGCTCAGACCCTGAGCTCAAGCCCAGGACTGGCAAAAAAAAAAAAAAAAAAAAAATAAGGGAAGTCTCATTCGCCTTTGTCTTGTACTTCTGTATTCATTTTTTTTTTTTAACTTTTGCTAGAGTGTCCACTATACCCATCAAAGAATGACAGTACACGTCATCCCCAGGATCTATACATGTGTTCCTGGCTCACTCTGTAAAAGCCTAGTAAAATGACCATGACACACACATTTGCCCATCCACAGTATTGAAAAAGAACTTGCATTTCTATACCTTTATGGGAAAAAAATTCTGTGTATGTGTCATTGTTATGCAGGAGCGTATTTTGCTGGTTTGAAAGAATAGGATGCCTACAGTTTTCTAGCAGTTTTCTTTGTTTCTTTTTACAGCATGATCTTTGCTGTACTCTTGCTGACGGCCGCTAGATTTTAATGTATCTGTTTCCCTACTTGATCACATTACTGATTCTGATTTCAGTGTTTCATCTGTTTTGCGTTTGTTTTTTCCTCATGTCACATTGGCGAAGGACCCAGGAATAGGACACAAAGGTGGAATAAACATTAATTTTGTGCATTCTTTGGTAACTTTTTTGTGTTTGGTCACTACAAAGCTTTGCTTCAAGTGTATGCATTTTATTCAAATCAGTGATCTATGTTTATGTGATTTCCTAAACATCATTGTGGCTTCTAAAAAAATGTAACATCCTGATTACATTCCTAACTAGAATCTGTTTTTGTACCTCGATGCTGTATTTTAACCCTTTGTATTACTTAGGTTATTTTGCTTTGTTGAAAAATGGCTCAAGTATAGAAGCGGTCCCTGTATTAAGACAGCGTACAACACTGTAAATAAAATGTGTACCGTCAATTGTCTTTAAAATAAATAAACGAATAAATAAATACATAAAATAAATATAAATATTGTTAGTATGGGCTGGGAGTGTGGTGTTGAGCCACAAGTGTCTAAGGACAGCGCCCAGGCAGGCAGGCAGGCAGGCAGGCAGGCAGGCCGGCAGGCAGGCAGGCAGGCCGGCCGGCAGGCAGGCAGGCAGGCAGGCCGGCCCTCCTGAGTTCAAGCCCCAGACTGGCGAAATAAATAGGAAGATAAATACAATACATCCATTTCTGTGTAGTACGGAGGCCAGGAGTGTGGCCCACTGCTAGAGTGCTTGCACAAAGACCTCTTCCCCACCCTGGGTGGGTGAGGAGGTTTGTTCTCGGGTGCCCGGAAGGGGGGGGGGGCGGGGGCTTGATCGATGTTGGGTCGGCTGTTTCCCCTTGTCCTGGGGCGCCACCTAGCGGACACTGCCTGTCATGGCGGACAGTGATTCCGCCGTGTTGAGGAAGTTCTGGTGAAGAGGCTCATCTGGAGAATACGGAGTGACGAGTGACCCACCGGCTGTCAATTCTGCTGAGTTGTTGAAAATGAAACTCTCTTGGAGCTCGGGGTCCAGTGTCTCATGTGTGTCACTGCACCTACTCAGGGTGGAAGAGGGAGCGAGAGGACTGGAGAGGGGGGGGGGGAGGGAGGCAGAGACAGAGACAGACGGACACACAGACACACAGACACACAGTAGACAGATGAAATTTACACAGAGAGACACAGAGACAGAGGAGGGGTAGCTAGTGGGAGGGAGAATGAGAGACTGCTTGTGAACTGTCAGGCGGTCACAGAAAGGGCCTGGGCAGATGAGATGGTAAATAGGTACATGGTTCCTTCATTTCCAAGGAGGAATTTTTTTTTTTCCTCTAGTCTTGGGCCTGGGATAGCGTCCCTGAGCTGCTTTTTGCTCCAAGCCAGCACTGTACCGCTAAGCCACATTCCCAGTCCTTATTGCTATCATTATTAGTTTTTTTTTTTTTTTTTTTCGGAACAACCTTACCCCTTCTTTCGCTTGCTTCCCCATCCCTGCCCACACGTTGCATCGTTCGTTTTCCACACAGTGCATGGCAAACACTATCCTACTTCCTTTAAAATCCGTGCCCCTTCCCTTGCTCCCTCTGAGAGAAAGAAAGAAAGAAAGAACGAAAGAAAGAAAGAAAGAAAGAACGAACGAACGAAAGAAAGAAAGAAAGAAAGAAAGGGAAAAGTCTAAATCTCAAAGACACCACACCACCATGCCATGCATGCCAGGTGTCCATGTCATGGAATTTGTTTGGATCCCAGGTCTCGTGTATCTGCAGTGCCTTCAGTGTTCAGAGGAGTTCCACCTTCTGACCAAAAGAGAGCAGGTGCATCACCCACCCACCCACCAACTCACTCGCAGCACAGGTCAGGGAAACCACGGTGAACACCCAATAGGGAGAGAAGAGTGGGTCCACTCACTCACTCACTCACTCACTCCATCAGTCACCAACCATGCCAGTCACAGCAAAGGCAGTACTTTTAGTACTGGGTGGGTTTTTCCCCAGGCCGCTCTCCACCCCTCCCAACCCCCCCACCCCTTCCTTCCCCCGAGGCTCATGCACCGTTTGCTCCTTCATCATCCACGAAGACCCCTGTTTTCTCTGGGAAGACGGGCTCTCGGACCCGGTCTCTCTGTTCTGCTCCCTCCCTACCCGGGTTCTCCTCTTGGCGTGAGCGATTGTAGGAGTTTTCGGGTGGGGTGGGGTGGGGTGGGTGGGGCAGGCGGGCAGGCCGGCGTGAACGGGGCAAAGGGTGGAAGCGGCGATGTTGGAGGGGGGGCGGGCACGGGTGGTGGAGGTGCCCGTCCGTCTTCTGTTTCGGGGCTGGCCGGCCAGCTTCACCCGTCCCCGGGCCGCTGCTGCGTGACGGCGAGGCCGGCCGGCCCGCCCGCCCGCCGGCCCGCCACGGTTTCACTGTCGGCTTCACGGGCGGCGGGATCTCAGTGTAGGTCTCCGGGGGCTCCAGTGGCGTTGCTCGGGGGGGGGGGTTGCAGAGGGGCCCCGGCCGTCCCCGGCCGCCGCCGCTTTGGCCCCGACCGACCTCTGCGGTGCCTCTCGGGGCGCGGGGGCGGGGAGGGAGCGCGGCCGGCCGTTTCTCTCCGCGCCTGCTGTCCGCGGAGCCCCGAGCCGGCCGGCGAGTGCCGATCGCCGATCCATCCCGGGCAGAGAAACTCGGGGGTGGTGTCGGCTGATGACACCCGGGGTGGGTGGGGGCCGCCACCGGTGGCGGCGGTCGCGCACCTGGGAGCCGGCCGGTCGGCTTCAGCGTCCCCGCTCCGGGACCCCATCCATCTCCTTCCCCGAGTCGCGTCCGCGTTCTCGGGCGCGGCGGGCCGCTTTGGGGCGGCGAGTCCCGCCCGCCCGCCGCCGCCGCCGCGGCCGCCACGGTTGGTTTCACTTTCGCCGCCGCCGCCGCCGCCTCAGTCCAGGGTCTCCGGGGGCTCCGGTGGCGGCGGCGGCGGCGTTCCGGAGGTTGCCGAGGGGGCCCGGCCGCTCGTCCCGACCTCTGCGGTGCCTCTCGGGGCGCGGGGGCGGGGAGCGCGGTGGTTTGTCTCCGGGCCGGCCGTCCGTGGAGCTCCGAGCCGGCCGGCGAGCGCCGATCCCGGGCAGAGCGACTCGCTGGTGTCGGTTCAGGGGAAGGCGGTTGTCGCGCGCCCCCTGGCGTCCGCTTTTATATGACAGGTCCTTCGTCCTCAGCCGAGCGAAGGAGGGCGTCTGGCGTAGTGCGTCCCGGCAGAGGGCCGGCCTCTCCCGGCTGCCGGACGCGGCCGTCCCCGCGGCGTCGCTGTGGAGCCGGAGCGGCCGGTCCGTCGCAGATTGCACCTGCAGGAGAGTGAGGGGCCGGGTTGCGCGTCGCGTCTCCTCCCGGCGTCCGGGAGGCAGCTTTGTCCGGTCGACCAGTAGTTCCGTCGGGGGCCCCGAGGCCCCCTCCTCGCTCTCTCCCCCGCCTACCCCGCCTAGGGGAGGCGAGCCGGCCCAGAGAGGAGGCGTGCGTGGCGGCACGGGCGGCGCTGGGGAAGGCCGGCGGCGGTGGCGGCGAGCCGACCGATCGGCTCTGGGTCACGGCCTCCCCGGTCTGTCGGGCCCCCGCACCGGTCTGTCGCTCGGTCGGTCGTTCGGTCGGTAGGCCGGCCGACCGGCCAGTCCCCCCCCCCCCCGCGGTATGACTCGCAGGCAGGTACGCTGGGCCGCCCCGCCTGGGTCCGGGGGGGCCGGAGGGAAGCCTGGCCCGAGGTCTTCGGGTCCTCTCCCCTACAGCAGGCTCGGGCGGCTCCCGGCGGCCCCCTGGCCCTCTGACTCCGCGTATCACCCGGGCTTTGGTCCGAGGCGGTGGCGGTGGGGACGACCGACGTCTCCGGAGTCGCGGTCCCCGAGTGATCGCCGGTGGGTGGCGGTGGCCCGGACGCGCGGTCCCCCGCCTAGGAGGGTCGTCGGGCCCGAGGTGCCCGCGCGTGCGGCCGACGAGAACCTCGGAACCCGGCGGGACCCAGGTACTGAGGTGTGTGGGACGCCGGCGTGGACTCGCCCGGTTCGCCCTGGCCTCTGGGCCCCTGCCGGGAGGAAGGAAGACCTCCGGAGTCAGGGACCCGGACCCGCTCCCGGTGTGTGTGTGTGCGTGGGTGCCCCCGGCTGCCCAGCCGACTCCGACTCCGGGGCCGGGGCCCGGGCCGGGGCCGGGGCCGCGCGCCTGCCTGCCCGGTAGGACGCCCCCTACCGACCGGGCCGTGAGCCCATGCGCGTCCGGGCGGGTGCGCACGTCTGAGTGCCCGAGATACCGGGGAAGGCTTGCTCTGATCTCCGCCACCTCCCAGCCCGCTCTCGCTTCTCGTGTACTTTTTTTTTTTTTTTTTTTTTTTTTTTTTTTTTTTTTTGCGTGGTCGACCAGTTGTACCGCGAGTTCCGTGTTTCTCCCCGTTGGGGAGGTGTTGGGGACAGCGGTACCGAGATTGGGTTCCGAGAGGCCCGTGACGTGAGCGAGTTATCCCCCCTGCTGGAGGACCTACTTTTCGTGTCGTGACGTGTGCGATTTGTACCTGCAGGATGGTGCTGACATGCCCTCTCTCGGTGGCTGTCAGTGGGTGCTCAGCCGTCTCTCGGGGTGCCGTGTGCCCGGGCTTTTCCCCGCTGCCGCCCCGGGTGCCCCTTCCCCGCCTCCTCCTCCCGCGTGCTCCCGCCGCCCTGCGCAGGCCCTGGCCCTGTGGTGGCTCGTGTGGTTGGTGGATGGCGGTGGCGTTTGGGTCACTCGACCGCCCGGTTGCCTGAGTGACGCCTGTCTCCCCGCTCGAGGAAGACCTTCCCGGGTCGGCCCGGGGGGGTGGTCTGCGCTGTGCCGCTCACTTGCCCGTGTTTTCTCCCTGCGCCGGCAGCCTTTTGGAAGGCGGTTGTCGGCATGCGCTCTCCGCCCGTGGGGTGCCCGAGAAGGCGGGAAGAGGGGGAGCCGGCCCCCGTTTTTTTTTCCGGTCCACACCCCGTTCACGCAGCAGTAGCCCGTCCTGCTGCGGTGCCCTCCCTGGTGTAGCGGCCTTTGCTGAGTCTTCTTGGCCTTTTTCTTTTTGGTTGTGCCGGTCTTCCCGAGCACCGGCTTTTTTTTTTCTTGTCGCTGCCTTCCTTCCGGTACTCTCGCTGGCCGCGGTGGTCCCCGGCGTTCCCGGAAGCTTGGGGTGCCATGGGCTCGGGGTGTTGTACCTATCTGCGCCTTGCCAGGTGGCCAATGGTTTTTTTTTTTTTTTTTTTTTTTTTTTTTTTCTCTTTCTCCTTTCGCTCTCTCTCTCCCCTGGCTACGTCTAGCCCAGGGTCACGCTTCGCTCCCGGGCCCGCTGCCTCCGAGTGCCGCGTGGCTGTCTCCCCATCCCTTCTCGTGATCGATGTGGTGGTGATGCGATCTCCTTCGGGCCCGGGCCTAAGCTGCGCCAGGCGAGGGACGGACATTCATGGCGAATGGGACCGCTCTTCTCGTGCTGCTCGTGGGCCCCTCGCCTCTCCGTCCCACCGTGTTGGTGGTGTGCGGGAGGCAGGGGTGCGGCATCCGGGCTCGGCCGCGCTCTCCCCGCTCTTGCCGTGAGATCGGGGACCTGTGTGCCGGCAAGGGGGGCAACTCTGATCTCGCCTCCCCTTTCCGGCCACTCGCAGCGCCACGGGGCCGGCCCTCTCCGCGGCGAGGGTGGGCTCTGTGCCCCGTGGACTCCCGTGCTGCGGTGCGAAAGCGTCTGCAGCTCCCGGCTCTCTTGCGGTGCTCCCGAGAAAGCTCCCGGTCGACCCCCCAGGTGCCCGAAGCTGGGCGGTGGTGTCGTTCCCGTTTCCCGTGCCCCGTCTGGTGGCTCGCTGCCCGTGGCGTGTCCCGGCCATCCTCGCTCGAGTAGGGGGAGGCTGTCGCTGTTGGAGATGCGGTGCCTTCTCGGGGGTCGAGGCGGTCGGCCCGAGAGGCCGGGTGTGCGTGTCTTGGGGTGCCGGTGGGCGGAGCGGTCTCCTCCCCTTGTTGGTGAGCCGCTGTTCCCAGCCTTCGGCTGTGCTCCTTCCCTGCCGTGTCTCCTGGCGGCCTCGCTGGGGGACCTGAGAAGTTGCAGTGGAGGTGAGCCGCTCGGGGGCCGGGTTCTCCGCCGTGCGCCTGTGCACCCTCGACCGCCCCTTTGCCCTCTCGCGCGAGCGGCACCGCCGGAGCCGGTGTTGCTCGGACCGCAGACCCCCCCCTCCTGCCCGTGCCGCTGGATGGGCGCCTTTGGCGGTGACCCCTGGCGGGGGCTCCGTCGGGCTGGGTCCGGCACCCCCTCAGAGTGAGAGGTGTGTTCTCTAGCTATCTTGGTTTGGGGGGCGGTGCTGCTCCCGCTGGGCTGGCGGGGGTCGCTCCCGATGGGCTCCCGCGGCTCTGGCCGTCCCCCGTCGTCCCGCTTCTTGGAGAGCGCTTAGCGGCTTGCCCCAAGCCGCGTGCGCGATGGCCGATCGATTGCGTGCCCGCGCCTCCCCCCTCCGAGCTGGGGGAGGATCCCGCGGGGCCTCTCTCTCGGGGCCGGCGCCTGGTTGTGGCGGCGGTGTGGGCGATTTCCCGACCTGTCCCCACCCCCCCGCCTCAGGCAAGCAGCGGAGCGCTGGTCTGAGCCACGTGCGGGCTCGTCGCGCGAGGGCGATGTGGTGTGGCCGTGCGGCTGCCCGGGCACTCGGAGGAGGGGTCGGGTCCCGTCCCCCCTCCTCCCGCTCCCGCACCGCCGCCCTCGGGCGGGTTGGCTCTCGGCCGCCCTCCGCCCCGGCGTCCGCGTCGGGCGACGGCCACCGGCCACGACGGTGTTGCGTGCGAGCCAGGCGGTGTGGTGCTCCGTGGCTGTGAGGCCGTTCCGCGGCGACGCTCCGTGGTGGGGGGTGGCGACCCCCTCCGGAGCCGTGGGAAAGCGGTGCGTGTGGGTGCTGCTCCGGCCGGCCGAGGAGGCCGAGTGTCAGACACGTGGTTTCTGGCGTTGCCCGGTGGTGTGGATGGTTATGGCGGAGTGGAGCTCGGAGAGTGCGGCTTGGCTTGGCTTGGCTTCCGCGGGCGCGGTGAGGTCCCCGTGGCGTGCGTGGCGAGCTCTCCTTTGGTGGCCCCGCCCGTGTGGTGGGTGGGCCCCCGGCCACCGGCGCCGGTGGTAGAGGGTGGTGATCCGATCCCACGTTGGTCGGGCCGGCTCGGCGTCCCAGGCGTCTCCCGGGACCGCTCCGGAGCTGGGGGCGGTGAGATCCCGAGTTCGTTTGCCTGGTGGCCCGTCCGTGCCCGGAAGGCTCCCCCTCTCCCGTCGGCATCGGGGGTCGTGGGCCCGGCCGCTCGCTCGCCACTCGCCTCACTCGCCCGGTGGAGCCACGTCGTGCCCTGCCCGGCCCCCTCCCACCGGTCGGTCGCCTTTCCCGGTCCTCGCCGAGTTGGCCCTGGTGGCCGGCCACCGTGCGACGGCCGAGGGGAGGTGGCGTCGGCTGGTTGGAGGGGGGGACGCGCTCCGTGGCGCCGACCCAGGGCTCCCCGTCGGTCTGGTGTGACCACCCGTCCGGGGTTCCGCGCGCGGGACCGCCAGTGTGCCATGGGGGTGCCGGCGGTGAGATTCCCGTGTGCGTCCCTGGCGCGGGTGTTGCCCGCCGCGGGTCCCTAGGGCCGGTGCCCTTTTGGTGACGGGGAAGACCCCGCACGGGCGTCGTCGGTTCCCGGGGTGCCTCTCCTCCTCCCCTTCCGCCCACCCATCGTCGTAGGCCTGCCCGTGTCTCGCCCTGCCGCTTCTGGCTTGGCCGGGGGAGCCCTCCGCCCGTGTTCTCCGATCCGGGGTGGTGGTGTGCGCGCCCCCCTCCGCGCGAGTCGCCGCCGCGGGTCGGTCGCAGCCCCGGTCCCGTGCTTGCCTTTGGCCCGCTCCACGCCGGCGGCGTCGCGAGAAGCGTGTGTTGTGGCCGCGGTCTGGTTTTGGGGCGGTGGTGCCCCTCTCCCGCGGATCCGGGGCTGCCGCCGCCGCCGCCATCGGCCATCGGCGGCCGGTGATTCCGTCTCGGGGTCGTGGCCGTGGCCCCCTCCCCATCACCCCGCCGCCGCCGGTCCCCCGGTCCCGGTCCCGGCCCCGGGGCGCAGCTTGCTGGGGCGGTGTCGTGCGCGTGTGAGCGAGGGGAGCCGGCTGGAGGAGCGTGGCGAGAACCCCGCGGCCGGTGACGTGGCGCGTGCGCGCGCGTGCGTTTCCTTTCGGTCGCCGGGGGCTTCTGCCCGCCCGCTCGCTCTTGGTCTGTGCTCTCTGCCGCTCGCTCGCCGCCGCCCGTCTCTTGCTCGCGACTGCGCCCCGCCCGCCGGTCCGGCCCGGGTTGGCAAGGTCGGTGGCGCGGGTGCTTGGTCTGGGGGGGCCCGCCGGTCTCGGGCCCGTCGGGGTCTCCCGGTCGCCGTCGGCCGCTTGTTGGCGTTCGGCGGCCTCCTCGGTCCCGGTGCCGAGGACCGCACCGCACCGCGCCGTCTCCACGGCCGCGGCCGCACCCGCTCCGCGTCGCCTCGCGTGTGCCCTCGGACGCTCGTTCCGCCGGCCGTCCGGGCGCGGCGGACGGCGGGGGGCCGCCCGCTTCGAGGTTCCGCAGGTGCGCGGGGTCTCCCGTCTCCGCCGCCCGCCGCCCTCGCTCCCCCTCGCGGCTCCTTCCCGCCGGTCGCTGGCCGGGCAGGGTTCTTGCCTTCTCGTGCCGCGCCCGCCGGCGCCCGCGCCCGCCGAGAGAGACAGATGGGCGCCCGGGGTGCTCGAGTTCGCCTCCGCTCCCGTTCCCCCCTCCGGCCCCGTGTGTGGGGGGGGTTGGGGCGAGGCGGGAGGGCGGGCCCAGGCCCGGGGCGTACGCCCCGGACTCATCCGCCCGCCCGCGGGGTCCGCCGGGCGGCCGGCCGCGGGGAGGCGAGGAGGCGAGCACCCGTGTCGCCGGGTGTCCCCCGGTGTCGCTCGCCGGTCTCCTCGTCCTCTCTCCGCTCGGCCCCCCTCC
>JANJXV010002157.1:0-44726 GCA_024803745.1 Megascapheus bottae
TGAAGGTGAGTGAAGTCATAGAATGGAGGTGTGTGAAGTCAAAATGAAGGTGTGTGAACTCATAGAATGGACGTGTGTGAACTCATAGAATGGAGGTGTGTGAAGTCATCGAATGGAGGTGTGTGAAGTCAGAATGGAGGTGTGAGAAGTAACAGAATGGAGGTGTGTGAATTCAGAATGGAGGTGAGTGAAGTCATAGAATGGAGGTGTGTGAAGTCAGAATGGAGGTATGAGAAGTCACAAAATGGAGATGTGTGAATTCAGAATGAGGTTAGTGAAGTCATATAATGGAGGTGTGTGAAGTCATAGACTGGAGGTGTGTGAAGTCATACAACGGTGGTGTGTGAAATCGTAGAATGGAGGTGTTTGAATTCACAGAATGGAGGTGTGTGAAGTCAGAGTGCAGTTGTGTGAAGTCATAGAATTGAGGTGTGAAACTCAGAATTGAGGTGTGTGAACTCATAGAATGCAGGTGTTTGAAAATCACAATGGAGGTGTGTGAAGTCATAGAATGGAGGTGTGTGAAGTCACAGAATGGAGGTGTGTGAAGTCATAGAATGGAGCTGGTGAAGTCAAAGAATGGAGGTGTGTGAAATCATAGAATGGAGGAGTGTGAAGTAGAATGGAGGTGCGGGAAGTCATAGAATGGAGGTGTGTGAAGTCAGAATGGAGGTGTGTGAAGTCATAGAATGGAGATGTGTTAACTCTCATAGAATGGAGGTGTGTGACGTCACAATGGAAGTGTGTGAAGTCATAGAATGGAGGGGTGTGAAGTCCTACAATGAAGGTGTGTGAAGTCAGAATGGAGGTGTCTGAAGTCACAGAATGAGGTGTGTGAATTCAGAATGGAGGTGTGTGAAGTCATAGATGAGGTGTGTGAAGTCATAGTATGGAGGTTGTGTGAAATCATAGAATGGATTTTTGTTGAGTCACAGAATGGAGCTGTATGAAGCCAGAATGGACGAGTGTGAAGTCATAGAATGGAGGTGAGTGAAGTCAGAATGGAGGTGTGTGAAGTCATAGAATGGATGTTTTTGAAGTAAGAATGAAGGTGTGTGAAGTCATAGAATGGAGGTGTGTGACGTGACAGAATGGGAGTTGTGTGACGTCATAGAATGGAGCGTTGTGAAGTCAGAATAGAGGGTGTGTAAAGTCACAGGATGGAGGTGTGTCAATTCAGAATGGAGGTGTGTGAAGTCACAGAATGAGGTGTGTGAAGTAAGAATGGAGGTGTGAAATCGCAGAATGGAGGTGGGTGAAGTCATAGAAAGGAGGTGTGGGAAGTCATAGAATGGGAAGAGTGTGAAGTCGTAGAGTGGAAGTGAGTGAAGTCAAAGATACGAGGTCTGTGAAGTCATAGAATGGAGGTGTGTGAATTAAGAATGGAGGTGTGTGAAGGCATAGAATGGAGATAAGTGAACTCATAGAATGGAGGTGTGTGAAGTCATACAAGGAGGTGTGTGAAGTCATAGATTTAGGTGTGTGAAGTCATAGTATGGAGGTGTGTGAAATCATAGAATGGAGTTTTGTGAAGTCACAGAATGGAGCTGTGTGAAGTCAGAATGGAGGTGTGTGAAGTCAGAGAATAGAACTGTGTGAAGTCAAAATGGAGGTGTGTGAAGTCACAGAAGGGAGTGTAAGTCGAGAGTGGAAGTCATAGAATGGAGCTGGGTGAAGTCAAAGAATGGAGGTGTGTGAAATCATAGAATGGAGGAGTGTGAAGTTAGAATGGAGGTGCGGGAAGTCATAGAATGGAGGTGTGTGAAGTCAGAATGGAGGTGTGTGAAGTCATAGAATGGAGATGTGTTACTCATAGAATGGAGGTGTGTGACGTCACAATGGAAGTGTGTGAAGTCATAGAATGGAGGGGTGTGAAGTCATACAATGAAGGTGTGTGAAGTCAGAATGGAGGTGTCTGAAGTCACAGAATGGAGGTGTGTGAATTCAGAATGGAGGTGTGTGAAGTCATAGATGGAGGTGTGTGAAGTCATAGTATGGAGGTGTGTGAAATCATAGAATGGATTTTTGTTGAGTCACAGAATGGAGCTGTATGAAGCCAGAATGGACGAGTGTGAAGTCATAGAATGGAGGTGAGTGAAGTCAGAATGGAGGTGTGTGAAGTCATAGAATGGATGTTTTTGAAGTAAGAATGAAGGTGTGTGAAGTCATAGAATGGAGGTGTGTGACGTGACAGAATGGAGTTTGTGTGACGTCATAGAATGGGAGCGTTGTGAAGTCAGAATAGAGGTGTGTAAAGTCACAGGATGGAGGTGTGTCAATTCAGAATGGAGGTGTGTGAAGTCACAGAATGGAGGTGTGTGAAGTAAGAATGGAGGTGTGAAATCGCAGAATGGAGGTGGGTGAAGTCATAGAAAGGAGGTGTGGGAAGTCATAGAATGGAAGAGTGTGAAGTCGTAGAGTGGAGTGAGTGAAGTCAAAGATACGAGGTCTGTGAAGTCATAGAATGGAGGTGTGTGAATTAAGAATGGAGGTGTGTGAAGGCATAGAATGGAGATAAGTGAACTCATAGAATGGAGGTGTGTGAAGTCATACAAGGAGGTGTGTGAAGTCATAGATTTAGGTGTGTGAAGTCATAGTATGGAGGTGTGTGAAATCATAGAATGGAGTTTTGTGAAGTCACAGAATGGAGCTGTGTGAAGTCAGAATGGAGGTGTGTGAAGTCAGAGAATAGAACTGTGTGAAGTCAAAATGGAGGTGTGTGAAGTCATAGAATGGATGTGTGTGAAGTCACAGAATTGAGGTGTGTGAAGTCATAGAATGGAGGTGTGTGAATTCATAGAATGGAGGTGTGTGAAATCACAGAATGGAGGTGTGTGAAGTCACAGAATGGAGGTGTCTGAACTCACAATAGAGGTGTGTGAAGTCACAGAATGGAGGTGTGTGAAGTCATAGAATGGAAGTGTGTGAAGTCATAGAATGGAGGTGTGTGAAGTCATAGAATGGATGTGTGTGAAGTCACAGAATTGAGGTGTGTGAAGTCATAGAATGGAGGTGTGGTGAATTCATAGAATGGAAGTGTGTGAAATCACAGAATGGAGTGTGTGAAGTCACAGAATGGAGGTGTTTGAACTCACAATAGAGGTGTCTGAAGTCACAGAATGGAGGTGTGTGAAGTCACAGAATGGAGTTGTGTGAAGTCATAGAATGGAGCTGTGTGAAGTCACAGAATGGAGGTGTGTGAAGTCCACAGAATGGAGGTGTGAGAAGTCATAGAATGGAGGGTGTGTGAAGTCAGATTGGAGGTGTGTGAAGTCACAGAATGGAGGTGTGTGAAGTCATAGAATGGAGGTCTGTGAAGTCGTAGAATGGAGGTGTGTGAAGTCATAGAATGGATGTTTGTGAAGTAAAAATGAAGGTGTGTGAAGTTATAGAATAGTGGTGTGTGAAGTCAAAGAATGGAGGTGTTTGAAGTCACAGAATGGAAGTGTGTGAAGTCATAGAATGGAGGTGTGTGAAGTCACAGAATGGAGGTGTGTCAAGTCATACAATGGAGGTGTGTGAACTCAGAATGGAGGTGTGTGAAGTCATAGATGGAGGTGTGTGAAGTCATAGTGTGGGAGGTGTGTGAAATCATAGAATGGAGTTTGTGAAGTCACAGAATGGAGCTGTGTGAAGTCAGAATGGAGGTGTGTTAAATCATAGAATCGAGGTGTGTGGAGTCACAATGGAGATGTGTGAAGTCATAGAATGGAGTTGTGTGAAGTCACAGAATTGAGGTGTGGGAAGTCATAGAATGGAGGAGTGTGATGTCATCGAATGGAGATGTGTGAAGTCACAGAATGAAGGTGTGTGAAGTCACAGAATGGAGGTGTGTGAACTCAGAATGGAGGTAGGTGAAGTCACAGAATGGAGGTGTGTGAAGTCATAGAATGGAGGTGTGTGAAGTCACAGAATGGAGGTGTGTGACTTCATAGAATGGAGGTGTGTGAAATCATAGAATGGAGGTGTGTGAAGTCATAGAATGGAGGTGTGTGAAGTCACAGAAAGGAGGTGTGTGAAGTCACAGAATGGAGGTGTGTGAAGTCATAGAATGTAGGTGTTTGAAGTCAGAACGGAGGTGTGTGAACTCATAGAATGGAGGTGAGTGACGTCACAGAATGGAGCTGTTCGAAGTCATAGAATGGAGATGTGTGAAGTTATAGAATGGATGTTTGTAAAGTAAGAATAAAGTTGTATGAAGTCATAGAATAAAGGTGTGAAGTCAAAGAATGCAGTGTGTGAAGTCATAGAATGGAGGTGTGTAAACTCAGAATGGAGGTGTGTGAAGTCATAGAATGGAGGTGTGTAAACTCAGAATGGAGGTGTGTGAAGTCATAGAATGGAGGTGTGTGAAGTTATAAAATGGAGGTGCGTGAAGTCATAGAATGGAAGTGTGTGAAGTCATAGAATGGAGGTGTTTGAAGTCACAGGAATGGACGGTAGGAAGTCATAGAATGGAGGTGTGTGAAGTCACAGAATTGAGGTGTTTGAAGTCATATATTAGAGGTGTGTGAAGTCAAAATGGATGTGTGAAATCATAGAATGGAGGTGTGTGAAATCATAGAATGAGGGTGTGTGAAGTCACAGAATGGGAGCTGTTTGAAGTCATAGAATGGAGATGTGTGAAGTTATAGAATGGATGTTTGTAAAGTAAGAATGAAGTTGTATGAAGTCATAGAATAAAGGTGTGAAGTCAAAGAATGGAGGTGTGTGAAGTCATAGAATGGAGGTGTGTAAACTCAGAATGGAGGTGTGTGAAGTCATAGAATGGAGGTGGTGTGAAGTTAAAAAATGGAGGTGCGTGAAGTCATACAATGGAAGTGTGTGAAGTCATAGAATGGAGGTGTTTGAAGTCACAGAATGGACGGGTACGAAATCATAGAATGGAGGTGTGTGAAGTCACAGAATTGAGGTGTTTGAAGTCATATATTAGAGGTGTGTGAAGTCAAAATGGATGTGTGAAATCATAGAATGGAGGTGTGTGAAATCATAGAATGAGGGTGCGTGAGGTCATAGAATGGAGGTGTGTGAAGTCACAGAATGGAGGTGTGTGAAGTCACAGAATGGAGGTGTGTGAACTCAGAATGAATGTTTGTGAAGTCACAGAATAGAGGTGTGTGAAGTCACAGAATGGAAGTGTGGGAAGTCATAGAATGGAGGTGTGTGAAGTCAGAATGAAGATGTGTAAAGTCACCGAATGGAGTTGTGTGAACTCAGAATGGAGATGTGTGAAGTCACAGAATGGAGGTTTGTGAAGTCATAGAATGGAGGTGTGTGAAGTCATAGAATGGATGTTTCTGAAGTAAAAATGAAGGTGTGTGACGTCATAGAAGAGGTGTGGGAAGTCATAGTATGGAGGAATGTAAAGTCATAGAATGCAGGCGAGTGAAGTCACAGATTCGAGGTCTGTGAAGTCATAGAATGGAGGTGTGTGATATCAGAATGGAGGTGTGAGAAGTCATAGAATAGAGGTGAGTGAAGGCATAATGGAGGTGTGTGAAGTCATAGGAATGGAGGTGTGTGAAGTCAGAATGGAGGTGTGTGAACTCATAGAATGGAGGTGTGTGACGTCACAATGGAAGTGTGTGAAGTCATAGAATGGAGGTGTGTGAAGTCATAGAATGGAGGTGTGTGATATCATATTATGGAGGTGTTTGAAGTCACAGAATGGAGGTGTGTGAAGTCAGAATGGAGGTGTGTGAACTCATAGAATGGAGGTGTGTGAACTCATAGAATAGAGGTGTGTGATGTCACAATGGAAGTGTGTGAATTCATAGTATGGAGGTGTGTGAAGTCACAGAATGAAGGTGTGTGAAGTCAAAATGGATGTGTGTGAAGTCCTAATGGAGGTGTGTGAAGTCATAGAATGGAGGTGTGTGCAATCATAGAATGAAGGTTTGTGAAGTAAGAATGAAGGTGTGTGAAGTCATAGAATTGAGGTGTGTGAAGTCACAGAATGGAGGTGTGTGAAGTCACAGAATGGAGGTGTTGTGAAGTCACAGAATGGATGTGTGTGAAGTCAAAGAATGGAGGTGTGTGAAGTCATAGAATTGACGTGTGTGAAGTCAAATTGGAGGGGTGTGAAGTCGGATAATGGAGATGTGGGAAGTCACAGAATGGAGGTGGGTGAGGTCACAGAATGGAGGTGTGTGAAGTCACAGAATGGAGGTGAGTGAAGTCGGAGAATGGAGGAGTGTGAAGTCACAGAATGGAGCTGTGTGAAGTCACAGAATGGAGGTGTGTGAAGTCACAGAATGGAGGTGAGTGAAGTCACAGAATGGAGGTGTGTGAAGTCAAAGAATGGGAGGTGTGTGAAGTCATAGAATGGAGGTGTGTGAAGTCATAGAAGGTATGTTTGTGAAGTAAGAATGAAGGTGTGTGAAGTCATAGAATGGAGGTGTGTGAAGTCACAGAATGGAGGTGTGTGAAGTCACAGAATGGAGGTGTGTGAAGTCACCGAATGGAGTTGTGTGAACTCAGAATGGAGGTGTGTGAATCACAGAATGGAGGTTTGTGAAGTCATAGAATGCAGGTGTGTGAAGTCATAGAATGGATGTTTCTGAAGTAAAAATGAAGGTGTGTGAAGTCATAGAAAGAGGTGTGGGAAGTCATAGAATGGAGGAGTGTAAAGTCATAGAATGCAGGCGAGTGAAGTCACAGATTCGAGGTCTGTGAAGTCATAGAATGGAGGTGTGTGATATCAGAATGGAGGTGTGCGAAGTCATAAAATGGAGGTGTGTGAAGTCAGAATGGAGGTGTGTGAAGTCATAGAATGGAGGTGTGTGAAGTCAGAATGGAGGTGTGTGAACTCATAGAATGGAGGTGTGTGACGTCACAATGGAAGTGTGTGAAGTCATAGAATGGAGGTGTGTTGAAGTCATAGAATGGAGGTGTGTGTAGTCAGAATGGAGGTGTGTGAAGTCTCAGAATTGAGGTGTGTGAACACAGAAATGGAGGTGTGTGAAGTCAAAGAATGGAGGTGTGTGAAGTCATTGAATGCAGGTGTGTGAAGTCATAGAATGTATGTTTGTGAAGTAAGAATGAAGGTGTGTGAAGTCATAGAATGTAGGTGTGTGAAGTCATACAATGGAGGTGTGTGAAGTCATAGAATGTATGTTTGTGAAGTAAGAATGAAGGTGTGTGAAGACATAGAATGGAGGTGTGTGAAGTCATATAATGGAGGTGTGTGAAGTCACAGAATGGATGTGTGTGAAGTCAGAATGGAGGTGTGAAGTCATAGAATAGAGGTGTGTGAACTAATAGAATGTAGGTGTGTGAAATCATAGAATAGAGGTTTGTGAAGACACAGAATGGAGGTGTGTGAACTCAGAATGGATGTGTGTGAAGTCACAGAATGGAGGTGTGTGAAGTCACTGCATGGAGGTATGTGAAATCATAGAATGGAAGTGTGTGAAGTCATAGAATGGAGGTGTGTGAATGACAGAATGAAAGGTGTGTGAAGTCATAGAATGGAGGTGTGTGAAGACACAGAAGGGAGGTGTGTGAAGTCACATAATGGAGGTGTGTGAAGTCAAAATTCAGGTGTGTGACGTCATAAAATGGAGGTGTGTGAAGTCATAGAATGGAGGTGTGTGAAATCATAGAATGGAGGTTTGTGAAGTCACAGATTGGAGGTGTGTGACGTCACAGAATGAGGTTTGTGAAGTCATAGAATGGAGGCATGTGAAGTCAAATAGGAGGGGTGTGAAGTCGGAGAATGGAGCTGTGTGAAGTCACAGAATGGAGGTGGGTGAAGTCACAGAATGGAGGTGTGTGAAGTCATAGAATGGAGGTGTGTGAAGTCACAGAATTGAGGTGTTTGAAGTCATATATTTTATGTGTGTGAAGTCAAAATTGATGTGTGAAATCATAGAATAGAGGTGTGTGAAGTCATAGAATGGAGGTGTGTGAATTCATAGAATGAAGGTGTGTGAAGTCACAGAATGGAGATGTGTGAAGTCACAGAATGAGGTGTGTGAAGTCATAGAATTGAAGTGTGTAAAGTCATACAATGGAGGTGTGTGAAGTCAGAGTGGAGGTGTATGAAGTCACCGAATGGAGGTGTGTGAACTCAGAATGGAGGTGTGTGAAGTCACAGAATGGAGGTTTGTGAAGTCATAGAATGGAGGTGTGTGAAGTCATAGAATGGATGTTTCTGAATTAAGAATGAAGGTGTGTGAAGTCATACAATGGAGGTGTGTGAAGAGAAAATTGTGGTGTGTGAACTCATAGACTGGATGTTTCTGAACTCATAGAATGAAGGTGTGTGCAGTCGTGGAATGGAGGGTGTATGAAGTCAAAGAATGGAGGTGTGTGAAGTCAAATAATGGTGGTATGTGAAGTCACAGAATGGAGGTGTGTTAAGTCCCAGAATGGAAGTGTGTGAAGACAAAAACGGAGGTGTGTGAAGTCAAAGAATGGAGGTGTGTGAAGTCACAGAATGGAGGTGTGTGAACTCATAGAATGGAGGTGTGTGAAGTCATAGAATGGATTGTGTGTGAAGTCATAGAATGGAGGTGTGTGAAGTCATAGAATGGAAGTGTGTGAAGTCATAGAATGGAGGTGGTGTGATGTCATAGAATGGAGGTGTGTGAAGTCATAGAATGGAGGTGAGTGAAGTCACGGAAGGGAGGTGTGTGGAAGTCACAGATTGGATTTGTGTGAAGTCATAGAATGGAGATGTGTGAAGGCACAGAATGAAGGTGTGTGAAATCACAGAATGGAGGTGTGTGAAGTCGCAGAATGGAGATGTGTGAAGTCAAAAAGGTGGTTTGAGAAGTCACAAATGTAAGTGTGTGAAGTCACAGAATGGAGGTGTGTGAAGTCACAAAATGGAGGTGTGTGAAGTCATCGAATGGATGTGTGTGAAGTCAGAATAGAGGTGTGCGAAGTCATAGAATGGAGGTGTGTGAAGTCAGAGTGGAGGTGTGTGAAGCCATAGAATGGAGGGTGTGTGAAGTCAGAATAGAGGCGAGTGAACTCATAGAATGGAGGTGTGTGGAGTCACAATGCAAGGTGTGTGAAGTCATAGAATGGTGGTGTGTGAAGTCACAGAATGGAGGTTTGGAAGTCATAGAATGGAGCTGTGTGAAGTCAGAATGGAGGTGTGAGAAGTCACAGAATGGAGGTGTCTGAATTCAGAATGGAGGGTGAGTAAAGTCATAGAATGGAGGTGTGTGAAGTCATAGAATGGAGGTTGTGAAGTCATACAATGGAGGTGTGTGAAATCATAGAATGGAGGTGTTTGAAGTCACAGAATGGAAGTGTGTGAAGTCATAGAATGGAGGTGTGTGAAGTCACAGAATGGAGGTGTGTCAAGTCATACAATGGAGGTGTGTGAACTCAGAATGGAGGTGTGTGAAGTCATAGATGGAGGTGTGTGAAGTCATAGTATGGAGGTGTGTGAAATCATAGAATGGAGTTTTGTGAAGTCACAGAATGGAGCTGTGTGAAGTCAGAATGGAGGTGTGTTAAATCATAGAATCGAGGTGTGTGGAGTCACAATGGAGATGTGTGAAGTCATAGAATGGAGTTGTGTGAAGTCACAGAATTGAGGTGTGGGAAGTCATAGAATGGAGGAGTGTGATGTCATCGAATGGAGATGTGTGAAGTCACAGAATGAAGGTGTGTGAAGTCACAGAATGGAGGTGTGTGAACTCAGAATGGAGGTAGGTGAAGTCACAGAATGGAGGTGTGTGAAGTCATAGAATGGAGGTGTGTGAAGTCACAGAATGGAGGTGTGTGACTTCATAGAATGGAGGTGTGTGAAGTCATAGAATGGAGGTGTGTGAAGTCATAGAATGGGAGGTGTGTGAAGTCACAGAAAGAGGTGTGTGAAGTCACAGAATGGAGGTGTGTGAAGTCATAGAATTGAAGTGTGTGAAGTCATAGAATGAGGTGTGTGAAGTCAGAATGGAGGTGTGTGAAGTCATAGAATGGAGGTGTGTGAACCTCAGAATGGAGGTGTGTGAAGTCACAGAATGGAGGTTTGTGAAGTCATATAATGGAGGTGTTTGAAGTCATAGAATGGATGTTCTGAGGTAAGAATGAAGGTGAGTGAAGTCATAGAATGGAGGTGTGTGAAGTCAAAATATGAAGGGTGTGTGAACTCATAGAATGGACGTGTGTGAACTCATTAGAATGGAGGTGTGTGAAGTCATCGAATGGAGGTGTGTGAAGTCAGAATGGAGGTGTGAGAAGTAACAGAATGGAGGTGTGTGAATTCAGAATGGAGGTGAGTGAAGTCATAGAATGGAGGTGTGTGAAGTCAGAATGGAGGTATGAGAAGTCACAAAATGGAGATGGTGTGAATTCAGAATGAGGTTAGTGAAGTCATATAATGGAGGTGTGTGAAGTCATAGACTGGAGGTGTGTGAAGTCATACAACGGTGGTGTGTGAAATCGTAGAATGGAGGTGTTTGAATTCACAGAATGGAGGTGTGTGAAGTCAGAGTGCAGTTGTGTGAAGTCATAGAATTGAGGTGTGAAATCAGAATTGAGGTGTGTGAACTCATAGAATGCAGGTGTTTGAAATCACAATGGAGGTGTGTGAAGTCATAGAATGGAGGTGTGTGAAGTCACAGAATGGAGGTGTGTGAAGTCATAGAATGGAGCTGGGTGAAGTCAAAGAATAGAGTGTGTGAAATCATAGAATGGAGGAGTGTGAAGTTAGAATGGAGGTGCGGGAAGTCATAGAATGGAGGTGTGTGAAGTCAGAATGGAGGTGTGTGAAGTCATAGAATGGAGATGTGTTAACTCATAGAATGGAGGTGTGTGACGTCACAATGGAAGTGTGTGAAGTCATAGAATGGAGGGGTGTGAAGTCATACAATGAAGGTGTGTGAAGTCAGAATGGGAGGTGTCTGAAGTCACAGAATGGAGGTGTGTGAATTCAGAATGGAGGTGTGTGAAGTCATAGATGGAGGTGTGTGAAGTCATAGTATGGAGGTGTGTGAAATCATAGAATGGATTTTTGTTGAGTCACAGAATGGAGCTGTATGAAGCCAGAATGGACGAGTGTGAAGTCATAGAATGGAGTGAGTGAAGTCAGAATGGAGGTGTGTGAAGTCATAGAATGGATGTTTTTGAAGTAAGAATGAAGGTGTGTGAAGTCATAGAATGGAGGTGTGTGACGTGACAGAATGGAGTTGTGTGACGTCATAGAATGGAGCGTTGTGAAGTCAGAATAGAGGTGTGTAAAGTCACAGGATGGAGGTGTGTCAATTCAGAATGGAGGTGTGTGAAGTCACAGAATGGAGGTGTGTGAAGTAAGAATGGGAGGTGTGAAATCGCAGAATGGAGGTGGGTGAAGTCATAGAAAGGAGGTGTGGGAAGTCATAGAATGGAAGAGTGTGAAGTCGTAGAGTGGAAGTGAGTGAAGTCAAAGATACGAGGTCTGTGAAGTCATAGAATGGAGGGTGTGTGAATTAAGAATGGAGGTGTGTGAAGGCATAGAATGGAGATAAGTGAACTCATAGAATGGAGGTGTGTGAAGTCATACAAGGAGGTGTGTGAAGTCATAGATTTAGGTGTGTGAAGTCATAGTATGGAGGTGTGTGAAATCATAGAATGGAGTTTTGTGAAGTCACAGAATGGAGCTGTGTGAAGTCAGAATGGAGGTGTGTGAAGTCAGAGAATAGAACTGTGTGAAGTCAAAATGGAGGTGTGTGAAGTCATAGAATGGATGTGTGTGAAGTCACAGAATTGAGGTGTGTGAAGTCATAGAAGGAGGTGTGTGAATTCATAGAATGGAGGTGTGTGAAATCACAGAATGGAGGTGTGTGAAGTCACAGAATGGAGGTGTCTGAACTCACAATAGAGGTGTGTGAAGTCACAGAATGGAGGTGTGTGAAGTCATAGAATGAAGTGTGTGAAGTCATAGAATGGAAGTGTGTGAAGTCATAGAATGGATGTGTGTGAAGTCACAGAATTGAGGTGTGTGAAGTCATAGAATGGAGGTGTGTGAATTCATAGAATGGAAGTGTGTGAAATCACAGAATGGAGGTGTGTGAAGTCACAGAATGGGAGGTGTTTGAACTCACAATAGAGGTGTCTGAAGTCACAGAATGGAGGTGTGTGAAGTCACAGAATGGAGTTGTGTGAAGTCATAGAATGGAGCTTGTGTGAAGTCACAGAATGGAGGTGTGTGAAAGTCACAGAATGGAGGTGTGAGAAGTCATAGAATGGAGGTGTGTGAAGTCAGATTGGAGGTGTGTGAAGTCACAGAATGGAGGTGTGTGAAGTCATAGAATGGAGGTCTGTGAAGTCGTAGAATGGAGGTGTGTGAAGTCATAGAATGGATGTTAGTGAAGTAAAAATGAAGGTGTGTGAAGTTATAGAATAGTGGTGTGTGAAGTCAAAGAATGGAGGTGTTTGAAGTCACAGAATGGAAGTGTGTGAAGTCATAGAATGGAGGTGTGTGAAGTCACAGAATGGAGGTGTGTCAAGTCATACAATGGAGGTGTGTGAACTCAGAATGGAGGTGTGTGAAGTCATAGATGGAGGTGTGTGAAGTCATAGTGTGGAGGTGTGTGAAATCATAGAATGGAGTTTTGTGAAGTCACAGAATGGAGCTGTGTGAAGTCAGAATGGAGGTGTGTTAAATCATAGAATCGAGGTGTGTGGAGTCACAATGGAGATGTGTGAAGTCCATAGAATGGAGTTGTGTGAAGTCACAGAATTGAGGTGTGGGAAGTCATAGAATGGAGGAGTGTGATGTCATCGAATGGAGATGTGTGAAGTCACAGAATGAAGGTGTGTGAAGTCACAGAATGGAGGTGTGTGAACTCAGAATGGAGGTAGGTGAAGTCACAGAATGGAGGTGTGTGAAGTCATAGAATGGAGGTGTGTGAAGTCACAGAATGGAGGTGTGTGACTTCATAGAATGGAGGTGTGTGAAATCATAGAATGGAGGTGTGTGAAGTCATAGAATGGAGGTGTGTGAAGTCACAGAAACAGAATGGAGGTGTGTGAAGTCATAGAATTGAAGTGTGTGAAGTCATAGAATGGAGGTGTGTGAAGTCAGAATGGAGGTGTGTGAAGTCATAGAATGGAGGTGTGTGAACTCAGAATGGAGGTGTGTGAAGTCACAGAATGGAGGTTTGTGAAGTCATATAGTGGAGGTGTTTGAAGTCATAGAATGGATGTTTCTGAGGTAAGATTGAAGGTGAGTGAAGTCATAGAATGGAGGTGTGTGAAGTCAAAATGAAGGTGTGTGAACTCATAGAATGGACGTGTGTGAACTCATAGAATGGAGGTGTGTGAAGTCATCGAATGGAGGTGTGTGAAGTCAGAATGGAGGTGTGAGAAGTAACAGAATGGAGGTGTGTGAATTCAGAATGGAGGTGAGTGAAGTCATAGAATGGAGGTGTGTGAAGTCAGAATGGAGGTATGAGAAGTCACAAAATGGAGATGTGTGAATTCAGAATGAGGTTAGTGAAGTCATATAATGGAGGTGTGTGAAGTCATAGACTGGAGGTGTGTGAAGTCATACAACGGTGGTGTGTGAAATCGTAGAATGGAGGTGTTTGAATTCACAGAATGGAGGTGTGTGAAGTCAGAGTGCAGTTGTGTGAAGTCATAGAATTGAGGTGTGAAATCAGAATTGAGGTGTGTGAACTCATAGAATGCAGGTGTTTGAAATCACAATGGAGGTGTGTGAAGTCATAGAATGGAGGTGTGTGAAGTCACAGAATGGAGGTGTGTGAAGTCATAGAATGGAGCTGGGTGAAGTCAAAGAATGGAGGTGTGTGAAATCATAGAATGGAGGAGTGTGAAGTTAGAATGGAGGTGCGGGAAGTCATAGAATGGAGGTGTGTGAAGTCAGAATGGAGGTGTGTGAAGTCATAGAATGGAGATGTGTTAACTCATAGAATGGAGGTGTGTGACGTCACAATGGAAGTGTGTGAAGTCATAGAATGGAGGGGTGTGAAGTCATACAATGAAGGTGTGTGAAGTCAGAATGGAGGTGTCTGAAGTCACAGAATGGAGGTGTGTGAATTCAGAATGGAGGTGTGTGAAGTCATAGATGGAGGTGTGTGAAGTCATAGTATGGAGGTGTGTGAAATCATAGAATGGATTTTTGTTGAGTCACAGAATGGAGCTGTATGAAGCCAGAATGGACGAGTGTGAAGTCATAGAATGGAGGTGAGTGAAGTCAGAATGGAGGTGTGTGAAGTCATAGAATGGATGTTTTTGAAGTAAGAATGAAGGTGTGTGAAGTCATAGAATGGAGGTGTGTGACGTGACAGAATGGAGTTGTGTGATGTCATAGAATGGAGTGTTGTGAAGTCAGAATAGAGGTGTGTAAAGTCACAGGATGGAGGTGTGTCAATTCAGAATGGAGGTATGTGAAGTCACAGAATGGAGGTGTGTGAAGTAAGAATGGAGGTGTGAAATCGCAGAATGGAGGTGGGTGAAGTCATAGAAAGGAGGTGTGGGAAGTCATAGAATGGAAGAGTGTGAAGTCGTAGAGTGGAAGTGAGTGAAGTCAAAGATACGAGGTCTGTGAAGTCATAGAATGGAGGTGTGTGAATTAAGAATGGAGGTGTGTGAAGGCATAGAATGGAGATAAGTGAACTCATAGAATGGAGGTGTGTGAAGTCATACAAGGAGGTGTGTGAAGTCATAGATGTAGGTGTGTGAAGTCATAGTATGGAGGTGTGTGAAATCATAGAATGGAATTTTGTGAAGTCACAGAATGGAGCTGTGTGAAGTCAGAATGGAGGTGTGTGAAGTCAGAGAATAGAACTGTGTGAAGTCAAAATGGAGGTGTGTGAAGTCATAGAATGGATGTGTGTGAAGTCACAGAATTGAGGTGTGTGAAGTCATAGAATGGAGGTGTGTGAATTCATAGAATGGAGGTGTGTGAAATCACAGAATGGAGGTGTGTGAAGTCACAGAATGGAGGTGTCTGAACTCACAATAGAGGTGTGTGAAGTCACAGAATGGAGGTGTGTGAAGTCATAGAATGGAAGTGTGTGAAGTCATAGAATGGAGGTGTGTGAAGTCATAGAATGGATGTGTGTGAAGTCACAGAATTGAGGTGTGTGAAGTCATAGATTGGAGGTGTGTGAATTCATAGAATGGAAGTGTGTGAAATCACAGAATGGAGGTGTGTGAAGTCACAGAATGGAGGTGTTTGAACTCACAATAGAGGTGTCTGAAGTCACAGAATGGAGGTGTGTGAAGTCACAGAATGGAGTTGTGTGAAGTCATAGAATGGAGCTGTGTGAAGTCACAGAATGGAGGTGTGTGAAGTCACAGAATGGAGGTGTGTGAAGTCATAGAATGGAGGTGTGTGAAGTCAGATTGGAGGTGTGTGAAGTCACAGAATGGAGGTGTGTGAAGTCATAGAATGGAGGTGTGTGAAGTCGTAGAATGGAGGTGTGTGAAGTCATAGAATGGATGTTTGTGAAGTAAAAATGAAGGTGTGTGAAGTTATAGAATAGTGGTGTGTGAAGTCAAAGAATGGAGGTGTGTGAAGTCATAGAATGGAGTTGTGTGAAGTCATAGAATGGAGATGTGTTAACTCATAGAATGGAGGTGTGTAACATCACAATGGAAGTGTGTGAAGTCATAGAATGGAGGTGTGTGAAGTCACAGAATGGAGGTGTGTGAAGTCATACAATGGAGCTGTGTGAAGTCAGAATGGAGGTGTGTGAAATCATAGATGGACGTGTGTGAAGTCATAGTTTGGAGGTGTGTGAAATCATAGAATGGAGGTTTGTGAAGTCTCAGAATGAAACTGTGTGAAGTCAGAATGGCAGTGAGTTAAGGCATAGAATGGAGGTGTGTGAAGTCAAAATGGAAGTGTGTGAAATCATGAATCGTGGTGTGTGAGGTCACAATGGAGGTGTGTGAAGTCACAGAATGGAGGGGTATGAACTCAGAATGGAGGTAGGTGAAGTCAAAGAAGGGAGATGTGTGAAGTCATAGAGTGTAGGTGTGTGAAGTCACAGAATTGAGGTGTGTGAATTCATAGAATGGAGGTGTGTGAAATCATAGAATGGAGGTGTGTGAAGTCATAGAATGGAGGTGTGTGAAGTCACAGAATGGAGGTGTGTGAAGTCACAGAATGGAGGTGTGTGAACTCACAATGGAGGTGTGTGAAGTCACAGAATGGAGGTGTGTGAAGTCATAGAATTGAAGTGTGTGAAGTCATAGAATGGAGGTGTGTGAAGTCAAAATGGAGGTGTGTGAAGTCACAGAATGAAGGTGTGTGAACTCAGAATGGAGGTGTGTGAAGTCACAGAAGGGAGGTTTATGAAGTCATATAATGGAGGTGTGTGAAGTCATAGAATGGATGTTTGTGAAGTAAGAAAGAAGGTGTGTGAAGTCATAGAATGGAGGTGTGTGAAATCAAAATGAAGGTGTGTGAACTCATAGAATGGAGGTGTGTGAACTCATAGAATGGAGGTGTGTGAATTCAGAATGGAGGTGAGTGAAGTCATAGAATGGAGGTGTGTGAAGTCATAGAATGGAGGTGTGTGAAATCATACAATGGAGGTGTCTGAAATCACAGAATGGAGGTGTTTGAAGTCACAGAATGGAGGTGTGTGAAGTCAGAATGGAGGTGTGTGAAGTCATAGAATTGAGGTGTTTGAAATCAGAATGGAGGTGTGTGAACTCATAGAACGAAGGTGTGTGAAATCACAATGGAGGTGTGTGAAGTCATAGAATGGAGGTGTGTGAAGTCACAGAATGCAGGTGTGTGAAGTCATAGAATGGAGGTGTGTGAAGTCACAGAATGGAGGTGTGTGAAGTCAAAATGGAGATGTGTGAAGTCACAGAATTGAGATGTGTGAACACAGAATGGAGGTTTGTGAAGTCACATAATGGATGTGTGTGAAGTCATAGAATGGATGTGTGTGAAGTCATAGAATGGATGTTTGTAAAGAAAGAATGAAGGTGTGTGAAGTCATAGAATAGAGGTGTGTGAAGGCAAAGAATGGAGGTGTGTGAAGTCATAGAATGGATGTGTGTGAAGTCATAGAATGAAGGTGTGTGAAGTCATAGAATGGAGGTGTGTGAAGTCACAGAATGGAGGTGTGTGAAGTCAGAATGGAGGTGTGAAGTCGCTGAATGGAGGTGGGTGAAGTCATAGAAAGGAGGTGTGGGAAGTCATAGAACGGAGAAGTGTGAAGTCATAGGGTTGAGATGAGTGAAGTCACAGATTCGAGGTCTGTGAAGTCATAGAATGGAGGTGTGTGAAGTGAGAATGGAGGTGTGTGAAATCATAGTATGCAGATGTGTGAACTCATAAAATGGAGGTGTGTGACGTCACAATGGAAGTGTGTGAAGAAATAGAATGGATTTGTGTGAAGTCACAGAATGGAGGTGTGTGAAGTCATAGAATGGAGGTTTGTGAAGTCACAGAATGGAGCTGTGTGAAGTCAGAATGGCGGTGTGTGAAGGCATAGAATGGAGGTGTGTGAAGTCACAATGGAGGTGTGTGAAATCATAGTATCATGGTGTGTGAAGTCACAATGGAGGTGTGTGAAGTCATGGAATGGAGGTGCGTGAAGTCACAGAAAGGAGGTGTGTGAAGTCATAGAATGGAGGTGTGTGAAGTCATAGATTGGAGGTGTGTGAAGTCACAGAATGGAGGTGTGTAAAGTCACAGAATGGAGGTGTGTGAACTCACAATGGAGGTGCGTGAAGTCACAGAATGGAGGCGAGTGAAGTCACAGAATGGAGGTGTGAGAATTCATAGAATTGAAGTGTGTGAAGTCATAGAATGGATGTGTGTGAAGTCAAAATGGAGGTGTGTGAAGTCACAGAATGGAGTTGGGTGAAGTCAAAATGAAGGTGTGTGAACTCATAGAATGGAGGTGTGTGAAGTCATGGAATGGATGTGTGTGAAGTCAGAATGGAGGTGTGAGAAGTCACAGAATGGAGGTGTGTGAATTCAGAATGGAGGTGAGTGAAGTCATAGAATGGAGGTGTGTGAAGTCATAGAATGGAGTTGTGTGAAGTCATAGAATGGAGGTTTGTGAAGTCAGAATGGAGGTGTGTGAAATCATAGAATGGAGATGTGTGAACTCATAAAATGGAGGTGTGTGCGTCACAAAGGAAGTGTGTGAAGTCATAGAAGGGAGGTGTGTGAAGTCACAGAATGGAGGTGTGTGAACTCTGAATGGAGGTGTGTGAAGTCATAGATGGAGGTGTGTGAAGTCATAGTATGGACGTGTGTGAAATCATAGAATGGAGTTTTGTGAAGTCACAGAATGGAGCTGTGTGAAGTCAGAATTTAGGTGTGTGACGTCTTAGAATGGAGGTGTGTGAAGTCAGAATGGAGGTGTTCGAAGTCACAGAATGGAGGTGTGTGAACTCTGAATGGAGGTGTGTGAAGTCATAGATGGAGGTGTGTGAAGTCATAGTATGGACGTGTGTGAAATCATAGAATGGAGTTTTGTGAAGTCACAGAATGGAGCTGTGTGAAGTCAGAATTGAGGTGTGTGACGTCTTAGAATGGAGGTGTGTGAAGTCAGAATGGAGGTGTGTGAACTCATAGAATGGAGGTGTGTGAAGTCACAATGGAGGTGTGTGAAATCATATAATGGAGGTGTGTGAAGTCACAAAATGGAGGTGTGTGAAGTCATAGAATGGAGGTGTGTGAAGTCATAGAATTGATGTTTTTGAAGTAAGAATGAAGGTGTGTGAAGTCATAGAATGGATGTGTGTGACGTCAGAGAATGGAGTTGTGTTAAGTCATAGAATGGAGCTGTGTGAAGTCAGAATGGACGTGTGTGAAGTCACAGAATGGAGGTGTGCCAACTCAGAATGGAGGTGTGTGTAGTTATAGAATGCAGGTGTGTGAAGTCATAGAATGGAGATGTGTGAAGTCAGAATGGAGGTGTGTGAAGTCACAGAATTGAGGTGCGTGAACACAGAATGGAGGTTTGTGAAGTCACAGAATGGAGGTGTGTGAAGTCATAGAATGGAGGTGTGTGAAGTCCAAGAATGGAGGTGTGTGTAGTTATAGAATGGAGGTGTGTGAAGTCATAGAATGGAAGTGTGTGAAGTCATAGAATGGAGGTGATTGAAGTCAGAGAATAGAGGTGTGTGAAGTCATAATGGAGGTGTGAAGTCGCAGAATGTAGGTGGTTGAAGTCATAGAAAGAAGGTGTGGGAAGTCATAGAATGGAGGTCTGTGAAGTCATAGAATGGACGTGTGTGAAGTCAGAATGGAGGTGTGTGAAGTCATAGAATGGACATGTGTGAACTCATAGAATGGAGGTGTGTGATGTCACAATGGAAGTGTGTGAAGTCATAGAATGGAGGTGTGTGAAGTCACAGAATGGAGGTGTATGAAGTCATACAATGGAGGTGTGTTAAGTCAAAATGGAGGTGTGTGAAGTCACAGAATGGAGGTGTGAGGACTCAAAATGGAAGTGTGTGAAGTCATAGATGGAGGTGTGTGAAGTCATAGAATGTAGGTGTGTGAAATCATAGAATGGAGTTTTGTGGAGTCACAGAATGGAGCTGTGTGAAGTCAGAATGGAGCTGTGTGAAGTCAAAGAATGGAGGTATGTGAATTCACAATGGAGGTGTGTGAAGTCATAGAATGGAGGTGTGTGAAGTCATAGAATGGAAGTGTGTGAAGTCACAAAATGGAGGTGTGTGAAGTCATAGAATGGAGGTGTGCGAAGTCATAGAATGGAGGTGTGTGAAGTCACAATGGAGGTGTGTGAAGTCATAGAATTTAGGTGTGTGAAGTCATAAAATTGAGGTGTGTGAAGGCATCGAATGGAGGTGTGTGAAATCACAGAATGGAGGGGTGTGAAGTCAGAATGGAGGTGTGTGAAGTCACAGAATTCAGCTGTGTGAAGTCACAGAATGGAGGTGTGTGAAGTCATGGAATGGATGTGTGTGAAGTCATAGAATGGATGTTTGTAAAGAAAGAATGAAGGTGTGTGAAGTCATAGAATAGAGGTGTGTGAAGGCAAAGAATGGAGGTGTGTGAAGTCATAGAATGGAGATGTGTGAACTCATAAAATGGAGGTGTGTGCGTCACAATGGAAGTGTGTGAAGTCATAGAAGGGAGGTGTGTGAAGTCACAGAATGGAGGTGTGTGAACTCTGAATGGAGGTGTGTGAAGTCATAGATGGAGGTGTGTGAAGTCATAGTATGGACGTGTGTGAAATCATAGAATGGAGTTTTGTGAAGTCACAGAATGGAGCTGTGTGAAGTCAGAATTTAGGTGTGTGACGTCTTAGAATGGAGGTGTGTGAAGTCAGAATGGAGGTGTTCGAAGTCACAGAATGGAGGTGTGTGAACTCTGAATGGAGGTGTGTGAAGTCATAGATATAGGTGTGTGAAGTCATAGTATGGACGTGTGTGAAATCATAGAATGGAGTTTTGTGAAGTCACAGAATGGAGCTGTGTGAAGTCAGAATTGAGGTGTGTGACGTCTTAGAATGGAGGTGTGTGAAGTCAGAATGGAGGTGTGTGAACTCATAGAATGGAGGTGTGTGAAGTCACAATGGAGGTGTGTGAAATCATATAATGGAGGTGTGTGAAGTCACAAAATGGAGGTGTGTGAAGTCATAGAATGGAGGTGTGTGAAGTCATAGAATTGATGTTTTTGAAGTAAGAATGAAGGTGTGTGAAGTCATAGAATGGATGTGTGTGACGTCAGAGAATGGAGTTGTGTTAAGTCATAGAATGGAGCTGTGTGAAGTCAGAATGGACGTGTGTGAAGTCACAGAATGGAGGTGTGCCAACTCAGAATGGAGGTGTGTGTAGTTATAGAATGCAGGTGTGTGAAGTCATAGAATGGAGATGTGTGAAGTCAGAATGGAGGTGTGTGAAGTCACAGAATTGAGGTGCGTGAACACAGAATGGAGGTTTGTGAAGTCACAGAATGGAGGTGTGTGAAGTCATAGAATGGAGGTGTGTGAAGTCAAAGAATGGAGGTGTGTGTAGTTATAGAATGGAGGTGTGTGAAGTCATAGAATGGAAGTGTGTGAAGTCATAGAATGGAGGTGATTGAAGTCAGAGAATAGAGGTGTGTGAAGTCATAATGGAGGTGTGAAGTCGCAGAATGTAGGTGGTTGAAGTCATAGAAAGAAGGTGTGGGAAGTCATAGAATGGAGGTCTGTGAAGTCATAGAATGGACGTGTGTGAAGTCAGAATGGAGGTGTGTGAAGTCATAGAATGGACATGTGTGAACTCATAGAATGGAGGTGTGTGATGTCACAATGGAAGTGTGTGAAGTCATAGAATGGAGGTGTGTGAAGTCACAGAATGGAGGTGTATGAAGTCATACAATGGAGGTGTGTTAAGTCAAAATGGAGGTGTGTGAAGTCACAGAATGGAGGTGTGAGGACTCAAAATGGAAGTGTGTGAAGTCATAGATGGAGGTGTGTGAAGTCATAGAATGGAGGTGTGTGAAATCATAGAATGGAGATTTGTGGAGTCACAGAATGGAGCTGTGTGAAGTCAGAATGGAGCTGTGTGAAGTCAAAGAATGGAGGTATGTGAATTCACAATGGAGGTGTGTGAAGTCATAGAATGGAGGTGTGTGAAGTCATAGAATGGAAGTGTGTGAAGTCACAAAATGGAGGTGTGTGAAGTCATAGAATGGAGGTGTGCGAAGTCATAGAATGGAGGTGTGTGAAGTCACAATGGAGGTGTGTGAAGTCATAGAATTTAGGTGTGTGAAGTCATAAAATTGAGGTGTGTGAAGGCATCGAATGGAGGTGTGTGAAATCACAGAATGGAGGGGTGTGAAGTCAGAATGGAGGTGTGTGAAGTCACAGAATTCAGCTGTGTGAAGTCACAGAATGGAGGTGTGTGAAGTCATGGAATGGATGTGTGTGAAGTCATAGAATGGATGTTTGTAAAGAAAGAATGAAGGTGTGTGAAGTCATAGAATAGAGGTGTGTGAAGGCAAAGAATGGAGGTGTGTGAAGTCATAGAATGGATGTGTGTGAAGTCATAGAATGAAGGTGTGTGAAGTCATAGAATGGAGGTGTGTGAAGTCACAGAATGGAGGTGTTTGAAGTCAGAATGGAAGTGTGAAGTCGCTGAATGGAGGTGGGTGAAGTCATAGAAAGGAGGTGTGGGAAGTCATAGAATGGAGAAGTGTGAAGTCATAGGGTTGAGATGAGTGAAGTCACGGATTCGAGGTCTGTGAAGTCATAGAATGGAGGTGTGTGAAGTGAGAATGGAGGTGTGTGAAATCATAGAATGCAGATGTGTGAACTCATAAAATGTAGGTGTGTGACGTCACAATGGAAGTGTGTGAAGAAATAGAATGGATTTGTGTGAAGTCACAGAATTGAGGTGTGTGAAGTCATAGAATGGAGGTTTGTGAAGTCACAGAATGGAGCTGTGTGAAGTCAGAATGGCGGTGTGTGAAGGCATAGAATGGAGGTGTGTGAAGTCACAATGGAGGTGTGTGAAATCATAGTATCATGGTGTGTGAAGTCACAATGGAGGTGTGTGAAGTCATAGAATGGAGGTGTGCGAAGTCATAGAATGGAGGTGTGTGAAGTAACAATGGAGGTGTGGGAAGTCATAGAATTTAGGTTTGTGAAGTCATAAAATTGAGGTGTGTGAAGGCATCGAATGGAGGTGTGTGAAATCACAGAATGGAGGTGAGTGAAGTCAGAATGGAGGTGTGTGAAGTCACAGAATGGAGGTGTGTGAAGTCATAGAATGGAGTTGTGTGAAGTCATAGAATTTAGGTGTTTGAAGTCATAGAATGGAGGTGTGTGAAGTCACAGAATGGAGGTGTGTGAAGTCATAGAATGGAGTTGTGTGACGTCATAGAATTTAGGTTTGTGAACTCATAGAATGGAGGTGTGTGAAGTCACAGAATGGAGGTTTGTGACGTCAGAATGGAGGTGTGTGAAGTCATAGAATGGAGTTGTGTGAAGTCATAGAATGGAGGTTTGTGAAGTCAGAATGGAGGTGTGTGAAATCATAGAATGGAGATGTGTGAACTCATAAAATGGAGGTGTGTGCGTCACAATGGAAGTGTGTGAAGTCATAGAAGGGAGGTGTGTGAAGTCACAGAATGGAGGTGTGTGAAGTCATGCAATGAAGGTGTGTGAAGTCAGAATGGAGGTGTTCGAAGTCACAGAATGGAGGTGTGTGAACTCTGAATGGAGGTGTGTGAAGTCATAGATGGAGGTGTGTGAAGTCATAGTATGGACGTGTGTGAAATCATAGAATGGAGTTTTGTGAAGTCACAGAATGGAGCTGTGTGAAGTCAGAATTGAGGTGTGTGACGTCTTAGAATGGAGGTGTGTGAAGTCAGAATGGAGGTGTGTGAACTCATAGAATGGAGGTGTGTGAAGTCACAATGGAGGTGTGTGAAATCATATAATGGAGGTGTGTGAAGTCACAAAATGGAGGTGTGTGAAGTCATAGAATGGAGGTGTGTGAAGTCATAGAATTGATGTTTTTGAAGTAAGAATGAAGGTGTGTGAAGTCATAGAATGGATGTGTGTGACGTCAGAGAATGGAGTTGTGTTAAGTCATAGAATGGAGCTGTGTGAAGTCAGAATGGACGTGAGTGAAGTCACAGAATGGAGGTGTCCCAACTCAGAATGGAGGTGTGTGAAGTCACAGAATGGAGGTGTGTGTAGTTATAGAATGCAGGTGTGTGAAGTCATAGAATGGAGATGTGTGAAGTCAGAATGGAGGTGTGTGAAGTCACAGAATTGAGGTGCGTGAACACAGAATGGAGGTTTGTGAAGTCACAGAATGGAGGTGTGTGAAGTCATAGAATGGAGGTGTGTGAAGTCAAAGAATGGAGGTGTGTGACATCACAGAATGGAGGTGTGTGAAGTTATAGAATGTAGCTGTGTGAAATTATAGAATTGAGGTGTGTGAAGTCATACAGTGAAGGTGTGTGAAGTCAGAATGGAGGTGTGTGAAGTCATGCAATGAAGGTGTGTGAAGTCAGAATGGAGGTGTTCGAAGTCACAGAATGGAGGTGTGTGAACTCTGAATGGAGGTGTGTGAAGTCATAGATGGAGGTGTGTGAAGTCATAGTATGGACGTGTGTGAAATCATAGAATGGAGTTTTGTGAAGTCACAGAATGGAGCTGTGTGAAGTCAGAATTGAGGTGTGTGACGTCTTAGAATGGAGGTGTGTGAAGTCAGAATGGAGGTGTGTGAACTCATAGAATGGAGGTGTGTGAAGTCACAATGGAGGTGTGTGAAATCATATAATGGAGGTGTGTGAAGTCACAAAATGGAGGTGTGTGAAGTCATAGAATGGAGGTGTGTGAAGTCATAGAATTGATGTTTTTGAAGTAAGAATGAAGGTGTGTGAAGTCATAGAATGGATGTGTGTGACGTCAGAGAATGGAGTTGTGTTAAGTCATAGAATGGAGCTGTGTGAAGTCAGAATGGACGTGTGTGAAGTCACAGAATGGAGGTGTGCCAACTCAGAATGGAGGTGTGTGAAGTCACAGAATGGAGGTGTGTGTAGTTATAGAATGCAGGTGTGTGAAGTCATAGAATGGAGATGTGTGAAGTCAGAATGGAGGTGTGTGAAGTCACAGAATTGAGGTGCGTGAACACAGAATGGAGGTTTGTGAAGTCACAGAATGGAGGTGTGTGAAGTCATAGAATGGAGGTGTGTGAAGTCAAAGAATGGAGGTGTGTGTAGTTATAGAATGGAGGTGTGTGAAGTCATAGAATGGAAGTGTGTGAAGTCATAGAATGGAGGTGATTGAAGTCAGAGAATAGAGGTGTGTGAAGTCATAATGGAGGTGTGAAGTCGCAGAATGTAGGTGGTTGAAGTCATAGAAAGAAGGTGTGGGAAGTCATAGAATGGAGGTCTGTGAAGTCATAGAATGGACGTGTGTGAAGTCAGAATGGAGGTGTGTGAAGTCATAGAATGGACATGTGTGAACTCATAGAATGGAGGTGTGTGATGTCACAATGGAAGTGTGTGAAGTCATAGAATGGAGGTGTGTGAAGTCACAGAATGGAGGTGTATGAAGTCATACAATGGAGGTGTGTTAAGTCAAAATGGAGGTGTGTGAAGTCACAGAATGGAGGTGTGAGGACTCAAAATGGAAGTGTGTGAAGTCATAGATGGAGGTGTGTGAAGTCATAGAATGGAGGTGTGTGAAATCATAGAATGGAGTTTTGTGGAGTCACAGAATGGAGCTGTGTGAAGTCAGAATGGAGCTGTGTGAAGTCAAAGAATGGAGGTATGTGAATTCACAATGGAGGTGTGTGAAGTCATAGAATGGAGGTGTGTGAAGTCATAGAATGGAAGTGTGTGAAGTCACAAAATGGAGGTGTGTGAAGTCATAGAATGGAGGTGTGCGAAGTCATAGAATGGAGGTGTGTGAAGTCACAATGGAGGTGTGTGAAGTCATAGAATTTAGGTGTGTGAAGTCATAAAATTGAGGTGTGTGAAGGCATCGAATGGAGGTGTGTGAAATCACAGAATGGAGGGGTGTGAAGTCAGAATGGAGGTGTGTGAAGTCACAGAATTCAGCTGTGTGAAGTCACAGAATGGAGGTGTGTGAAGTCATGGAATGGATGTGTGTGAAGTCATAGAATGGATGTTTGTAAAGAAAGAATGAAGGTGTGTGAAGTCATAGAATAGAGGTGTGTGAAGGCAAAGAATGGAGGTGTGTGAAGTCATAGAATGGATGTGTGTGAAGTCATAGAATGAAGGTGTGTGAAGTCATAGAATGGAGGTGTGTGAAGTCACAGAATGGAGGTGTTTGAAGTCAGAATGGAAGTGTGAAGTCGCTGAATGGAGGTGGGTGAAGTCATAGAAAGGAGGTGTGGGAAGTCATAGAATGGAGAAGTGTGAAGTCATAGGGTTGAGATGAGTGAAGTCACGGATTCGAGGTCTGTGAAGTCATAGAATGGAGGTGTGTGAAGTGAGAATGGAGGTGTGTGAAATCATAGAATGCAGATGTGTGAACTCATAAAATGTAGGTGTGTGACGTCACAATGGAAGTGTGTGAAGAAATAGAATGGATTTGTGTGAAGTCACAGAATTGAGGTGTGTGAAGTCATAGAATGGAGGTTTGTGAAGTCACAGAATGGAGCTGTGTGAAGTCAGAATGGCGGTGTGTGAAGGCATAGAATGGAGGTGTGTGAAGTCACAATGGAGGTGTGTGAAATCATAGTATCATGGTGTGTGAAGTCACAATGGAGGTGTGTGAAGTCATAGAATGGAGGTGTGCGAAGTCATAGAATGGAGGTGTGTGAAGTAACAATGGAGGTGTGTGAAGTCATAGAATTTAGGTTTGTGAAGTCATAAAATTGAGGTGTGTGAAGGCATCGAATGGAGGTGTGTGAAATCACAGAATGGAGGTGAGTGAAGTCAGAATGGAGGTGTGTGAAGTCACAGAATGGAGGTGTGTGAAGTCATAGAATGGAGTTGTGTGAAGTCATAGAATTTAGGTGTTTGAAGTCATAGAATGGAGGTGTGTGAAATCACAGAATGGAGGTGTGTGAAGTCATAGAATGGAGTTGTGTGACGTCATAGAATTTAGGTTTGTGAACTCATAGAATGGAGGTGTGTGAAGTCACAGAATGGAGGTTTGTGACGTCAGAATGGAGGTGTGTGAAGTCATAGAATGGAGTTGTGTGAAGTCATAGAATGGAGGTTTGTGAAGTCAGAATGGAGGTGTGTGAAATCATAGAATGGAGATGTGTGAACTCATAAAATGGAGGTGTGTGCGTCACAATGGAAGTGTGTGAAGTCATAGAAGGGAGGTGTGTGAAGTCACAGAATGGAGGTGTGTGAAGTCATGCAATGAAGGTGTGTGAAGTCAGAATGGAGGTGTTCGAAGTCACAGAATGGAGGTGTGTGAACTCTGAATGGAGGTGTGTGAAGTCATAGATGGAGGTGTGTGAAGTCATAGTATGGACGTGTGTGAAATCATAGAATGGAGTTTTGTGAAGTCACAGAATGGAGCTGTGTGAAGTCAGAATTGAGGTGTGTGACGTCTTAGAATGGAGGTGTGTGAAGTCAGAATGGAGGTGTGTGAACTCATAGAATGGAGGTGTGTGAAGTCACAATGGAGGTGTGTGAAATCATATAATGGAGGTGTGTGAAGTCACAAAATGGAGGTGTGTGAAGTCATAGAATGGAGGTGTGTGAAGTCATAGAATTGATGTTTTTGAAGTAAGAATGAAGGTGTGTGAAGTCATAGAATGGATGTGTGTGACGTCAGAGAATGGAGTTGTGTTAAGTCATAGAATGGAGCTGTGTGAAATCAGAATGGACGTGAGTGAAGTCACAGAATGGAGGTGTGCCAACTCAGAATGGAGGTGTGTGAAGTCACAGAATGGAGGTGTGTGTAGTTATAGAATGCAGGTGTGTGAAGTCATAGAATGGAGATGTGTGAAGTCAGAATGGAGGTGTGTGAAGTCACAGAATTGAGGTGCGTGAACACAGAATGGAGGTTTGTGAAGTCACAGAATGGAGGTGTGTGAAGTCATAGAATGGAGGTGTGTGAAGTCAAAGAATGGAGGTGTGTGACATCACAGAATGGAGTTGTGTGAAGTTATAGAATGTAGCTGTGTGAAATTACAGAATTGAGGTGTGTGAAGTCATACAGTGAAGGTGTGTGAAGTCAGAATGGAGGTGTGTGAAGTCATGCAATGAAGGTGTGTGAAGTCAGAATGGAGGTGTTCGAAGTCACAGAATGGAGGTGTGTGAACTCTGAATGGAGGTGTGTGAAGTCATAGATGGAGGTGTGTGAAGTCATAGTATGGACGTGTGTGAAATCATAGAATGGAGTTTTGTGAAGTCACAGAATGGAGCTGTGTGAAGTCAGAATTGAGGTGTGTGACGTCTTAGAATGGAGGTGTGTGAAGTCAGAATGGAGGTGTGTGAACTCATAGAATGGAGGTGTGTGAAGTCACAATGGAGGTGTGTGAAATCATATAATGGAGGTGTGTGAAGTCACAAAATGGAGGTGTGTGAAGTCATAGAATGGAGGTGTGTGAAGTCATAGAATTGATGTTTTTGAAGTAAGAATGAAGGTGTGTGAAGTCATAGAATGGATGTGTGTGACGTCAGAGAATGGAGTTGTGTTAAGTCATAGAATGGAGCTGTGTGAAGTCAGAATGGACGTGTGTGAAGTCACAGAATGGAGGTGTGCCAACTCAGAATGGAGGTGTGTGAAGTCACAGAATGGAGGTGTGTGTAGTTATAGAATGCAGGTGTGTGAAGTCATAGAATGGAGATGTGTGAAGTCAGAATGGAGGTGTGTGAAGTCACAGAATTGAGGTGCGTGAACACAGAATGGAGGTTTGTGAAGTCACAGAATGGAGGTGTGTGAAGTCATAGAATGGAGGTGTGTGAAGTCAAAGAATGGAGGTGTGTGTAGTTATAGAATGGAGGTGTGTGAAGTCATAGAATGGAAGTGTGTGAAGTCATAGAATGGAGGTGATTGAAGTCAGAGAATAGAGGTGTGTGAAATCATAATGGAGGTGTGAAGTCGCAGAATGTAGGTGGGTGAAGTCATAGAAAGAAGGTGTGGGAAGTCATAGAATGGAGATCTGTGAAGTCATAGAATGGAGGTGTGTGAAGTCAGAATGGAGGTGTGTGAAGTCAAAGAATGGACATGTGTGAACTCATAGAATGGAGGTGTGTGATGTCACAATGGAAGTGTGTGAAGTCATAGAATGGAGGTGTGTGAAGTCACAGAATGGAGGTGTGTGAAGTCATACAATGGAGGTGTCTTAAGTCAGAATGGAGGTGTGTGAAGTCACAGAATGGAGGTGTGAGAACTCAAAATGGAGGTGTGTGAAGTCATAGATGGAGGTGTGTGAAGTCATAGAATGGAGGTGTGTGAAATCATAGAATGGAGATTTGTGGAGTCACAGAATGGAGCTGTGTGAAGTCAGAATGGAGCTGTGTGAAGTCAAAGAATGGAGGTATGTGAATTCACAATGGAGGTGTGTGAAGTCATAGAATGGAGGTGTGTGAAGTCATAGAATGGAAGTGTGTGAAGTCACAAAATGGAGGTGTGTGAAGTCATAGAATGGAGGTGTGCGAAGTCATAGAATGGAGGTGTGTGAAGTAAAAATGGAGGTGTGTGAAGTCATAGAATTTAGGTTTGTGAAGTCATAAAATTGAGGTGTGTGAAGGCATCGAATGGAGGTGTGTGAAATCACAGAATGGAGGTGAGTGAAGTCAGAATGGAGGTGTGTGAAGTCACAGAATGGAGGTGTGTGAAGTCATAGAATGGAGTTGTGTGAAGTCATAGAATTTAGGTGTTTGAAGTCATAGAATGGAGGTGTGTGAAGTCACAGAATGGAGGTGTGTGAAGTCATAGAATGGAGTTGTGTGACGTCATAGAATTTAGGTTTGTGAACTCACAGAATGGAGGTTTGTGACGTCAGAATGGAGGTGTGTGAAGTCATAGAATGGAGTTGTGTGAAGTCATAGAATGGAGGTTTGTGAAGTCAGAATGGAGGTGTGTGAAATCATAGAATGGAGATGTGTGAACTCATAAAATGGAGGTGTGTGCGTCACAATGGAAGTGTGTGAAGTCATAGAAGGGAGGTGTGTGAAGTCACAGAATGGAGGTGTGTGAAGTCATGCAATGAAGGTGTGTGAAGTCAGAATGGAGGTGTTCGAAGTCACAGAATGGAGGTGTGTGAACTCTGAATGGAGGTGTGTGAAGTCATAGATGGAGGTGTGTGAAATCATAGTATGGACGTGTGTGAAATCATAGAATGGAGTTTTGTGAAGTCACAGAATGGAGCTGTGTGAAGTCAGAATTGAGGTGTGTGACGTCTTAGAATGGAGGTGTGTGAAGTCAGAATGGAGGTGTGTGAACTCATAGAATGGAGGTGTGTGAAGTCACAATGGAGGTGTGTGAAATCATATAATGGAGGTATGTGAAGTCACAAAATGGAGGTGTGTGAAGTCATAGAATGGAGGTGTGTGAAGTCATAGAATTGATGTTTTTGAAGTAAGAATGAATGTGTGTGAAGTCATAGAATGGATGTGTGTGACGTCAGAGAATGGAGTTGTGTTAAGTCATAGAATGGAGCTGTGTGAAGTCAGAATGGACGTGTGTGAAGTCACAGAATGGAGGTGTGCCAACTCAGAATGGAGGTGTGTGAAGTCACAGAATGGAGGTGTGTGTAGTTATAGAATGCAGGTGTGTGAAGTCATAGAATGGAGATGTGTGAAGTCAGAATGGAGGTGTGTGAAGTCACAGAATTGAGGTGCGTGAACACAGAATGGAGGTTTGTGAAGTCACAGAATGGAGGTGTGTGAAGTCATAGAATGGAGGTGTGTGAAGTCAAAGAATGGAGGTGTGTGTAGTTATAGAATGGAGGTGTGTGAAGTCATAGAATGGAAGTGTGTGAAGTCATAGAATGGAGGTGATTGAAGTCAGAGAATAGAGGAGTGTGAAGTAATAATGGAGGTGTGAAGTCGCAGAATGTAGGTGGGTGAAGTCATAGAAAGAAGGTGTGGGAAGTCATAGAATGGAGGTCTGTGAAGTCATAGAATGGACGTGTGTGAAGTCAGAATGGAGGTGTGTGAAGTCATAGAATGCACATGTGTGAACTCATAGAATGGAGGTGTGTGATGTCACAATGGAAGTGTGTGAAGTCATAGAATGGAGGTGTGTGAAGTCACAGAATGGAGGTGTATGAAGTCATACAATGGAGGTGTGTTAAGTCAAAATGGAGGTGTGTGAAGTCACAGAATGGAGGTGTGAGGACTCAAAATGGAGGTGTGTGAAGTCATAGATGGAGGTGTGTGAAGTCATAGAATGGAGGTGTGTGAAATCATAGAATGGAGTTTTGTGGAGTCACAGAATGGAGCTGTGTGAAGTCAGAATGGAGCTGTGTGAAGTCAAAGAATGGAGGTATGTGAATTCACAATGGAGGTGTGTGAAGTCATAGAATGGAGGTGTGTGAAGTCATAGAATGGAAGTGTGTGAAGTCACAAAATGGAGGTGTGTGAAGTCATAGAATGGAGGGGTGTGAAGTCAGAATGGAGGTGTGTGAAGTCACAGAATTCAGCTGTGTGAAGTCACAGAATGGAGGTGTGTGAAGTCATAGAATGGATGTGTGTGAAGTCATAGAATGGATGTTTGTAAAGAAAGAATGAAGGTGTGTGAAGTCATAGAATAGAGGTGTGTGAAGGCAAAGAATGGAGGTGTGTGAAGTCATAGAATGGATGTGTGTGAAGTCATAGAATGAAGGTGTGTGAAGTCATAGAATGGAGGTGTGTGAAGTCACATAATGGAGGTGTGTGAAGTCAGAATGGAAGGGTGAAGTCGCTGAATGGAGGTGGGTGAAGTCAAAGAAAGGAGGTGTGGGAAGTCATAGAATGGAGAAGTGTGAAGTCATAGGGTTGAGATGAGTGAAGTCATGGATTCGAGGTCTGTGAAGTCATAGAATGGAGGTGTGTAAAGTGAGAATGGAGGTGTGTGAAATCATAGAATGCAGATGTGTGAACTCATAAAATGGAGGTGTGTGACGTCACAATGGAAGTGTGTGAAGAAATAGAATGGATTTGTGTGAAGTCACAGAATTGAGGTGTGTGAAGTCATAGAATGGAGGTTTGTGAAGTCACAGAATGGAGCTGTGTGAAGTCAGAATGGCGGTGTGTGAAGGCATAGAATGGAGGTGTGTGAAGTCACAATGGAGGTGTGTGAAATCATAGTATCATGGTGTGTGAAGTCACAATGGAGGTGTGTGAAGTCATGGAATGGAGGTGCGTGAAGTCACAGAAAGGAGGTGTGTGAAGTCATAGAATGGAGGTGTGTGAAGTCATAGATTGGAGGTGTGTGAAGTCACAGAATTGAGGTGTGTAAAGTCACAGAATGGAGGTGTGTGAACTCACAATGGAGGTGCGTGAAGTCACAGAATGGAGGCGAGTGAAGTCACAGAATGGAGGTGTGAGAATTCATAGAATTGAAGTGTGTGAAGTCATAGAATGGATGTGTGTGAAGTCAAAATGGAGGTGTGTGAAGTCACAGAATGGAGGTGTGTGAACTCAGAATGGAGGTGTGTGAAGTCACAGAATGGAGGTTTGTGAAGTCATATAATGGAGATGTGTGAAGTAATAGAATGGATGTTTCTGAAGTAAGAATGAAGGTGTGTGAAGTCATAGAATGGAGTTGGGTGAAGTCAAAATGAAGGTGTGTGAACTCATAGAATGGAGGTGTGTGAAGTCATGGAATGGATGTGTGTGAAGTCAGAATGGAGGTGTGAGAAGTCAAAGAATGGAGGTGTGTGAATTCAGAATGGAGGTGAGTGAAGTCATAGAATGGAGGTGTGTGAAGTCATAGAATGCAGGTGTGTGAAATCATACAATGGAGGTGTCTGAAATCATAGAATGGAGGTGTTTGAAGTCACAGAATGGAGGTGTGTGAAGTCAGAATTGAGGTGTGTTAAGTCATAGAATTGGGGTGTCTGACGTCACAGAATGCAGGTGTGTGAAGTCATAGAATGGAGCCGGGTGAAGTCATAGAAAGGAGGTGTGTGAAGCCACAGAATGGAGGTATGTGAAGTCCTAGAATGGAAGTGTGAGAAGTCATAGAATGGAGGTGTGTGAAGGAAGAATGGAGATGTGTGAAGTCACAGAATGGAGGTGTGTGAACTCAGAATGGAGGTGTGTGAAGTCACAGAATGGAGGTTTGTGAAGTCATAGAATGGAGGTGTGTGAAGTCATACAACGGAGGTGTGTGAAGTGAGAATGGAGGTGTGTGAAGTCACAGAATGGAGGTGTGTGAATTCAGAATGGAGGTGTGTGAAGTCATAGATGGAGGTGTGTGAAGTCATAGTATGGAGGTGTGTCAAATCATAGAATGGAGTTTTGTGAAGTCACAGAATGGAGCTGTGTGAAGTCACAATGGAGGTGTGTGAAGTCATAGAATGGAGGTGTGTGAAGTCAGAATGCAGGTGTGTGAAAACATAGAATTGAGGTGTGTGAAGTCACAATGGAGTTGTGTGAAGTCATAGAGTGGAGGTGTGTGAAGTCACCGAATGGAGGTGTATGAATTCACAGAATGGAGGTGTGTGAAGTCATAGAATGGAGGTGTGTGAAGTCACAGAATGAAGGTGTGTGAAGTCACAGAATGGAGGTGTGTGACGTCACAGAATGGAGGTGTGTGAAGTCATAGAATGGAGGTGTGTGAATTCATAGAATGGAGGTGTGTGAAGTCATAGAATGGAGGTGAGTGAATTCATAGAATTGAGGTGTGTGAAGTCACAGAATGGAGGTGTGTGAATTCATAGAATGGAGCTGTGTGAAGTCAGAATGGAGGTGTGTGAAGTCAGAATGGAGGTGTGTGAAGTCACAGAATGGAGGTGTGTGAAGTCATTGAATGGAGGTGTGTGAAATCATAGAATGAAAGTGTGTGAAGTTAGAATGGAGGTGTGTCACGTCACAGAATTGAGGTCTGTGAAGTCAGAGAATGGAGGTGTGTGAAGTCAGAATGAAGGTGTTTGAAGTCATAGAATGGAGGTGTGTGAAGTCACAGAAAGGAGGTGTGTGAAGTCATAGAATGGAGGTTTGTCAAGTCATAGAATTGAGGTGTGTGAAGTCATAGAATGGAGGTGTGTGAAGTCACAGAATGGAGGTGTGTGAAGTGAGAATGGAGGTGTGTGAAGTCATAGACTGAGGTGGGTGAAGTCATAGAAAGGAGGTGTGGGAAGTCATAGAATGGAGGAGTGTGAAGTCATAGAGTGGAGGTGAGTGAAGTCACAGATTCGAGGTCTGTGATGTCATAGAATGGAGGTGTGTGAAGTCAGAATGGAGGTGTGTGCAATCATAGAATGGAGATGTGTGAACTCATAGAATGGAGTTGTGTGACGTCACAATGGAAGAGTGTGAGGTCATAGAATGGAGGTGTTACAAGTCACAAAATGGAGGTGTGTGAAGTCATAAAATGAAAGTGTGTGAAGTCAGAATGGAGGTGTGTGAAGTCACAGAATAGAGGTGTGTGAACTCAGAATGGAGGTGTGTAAAGTCATAGATGGAGGTGTGTGAAGTCATAGTATGGAGGTGTGTGAAATCACAGAATGGAGTTTTGTGAAGTCACAGAATGAATCTGTGTGAAGTCAGAACGGAGGTGTGTGAAGTCATAGAATGCAGGTGTGTGAAATCAGAATGGAGGTGTGTGAACTCAAAAATGGAGGTGTGTGAAGTAACAATGGAGGTGTGTGAAGTCATAGAATTTAGGTGTGTGAAGTCACAAAATGGAGGTGTGTGAAGTCATAGAAAGGAGGTGAGTGAAGTCATAGAATGGAGGTGTGTGAAGTGAGAATGGAGGTGTGTGAAGTCATAGATGGAGGTGTGTGAAGACATAGTATGGAGATGGGTGGAATCATAGAATGGAGTTTTGTGAAGTCACAGAATGGAGCTGTGTGAAGTCAGAATGGAGGTGTGTGAACTCATAGAATGGAGGTGTGTGAAGTCACAATGGAGGTGTGTGAAATCTTAGAATGGAGGTGTGTGAAGACAAAAAATGGAGGTGTGTGAAGTCATAGAATAGAGGTGTATGAAGTCATAAAATGGATTTTTGTGAAATAAGTATGAAGGTGTGTGAAGTCACAGAATGGAGGTGTGTGACGTCACAAAATGGAGTTGTGTGAAGTCATAGAATGGAGCTGTGTGAAGTGAGAATGGAGGTGTGTGAAGTCACAGAATGGAGGTGTGTCAAATCAGAATGGAGGTGTGTGAAGTCACAGAATGGAGGTGTGTGAAGACATAGAATGGAGGTGTGTGAAGTCAGAGAATGGAGGTGTGTGAAGTCACAGAATGGAGGTGTGTGAAGTCACACAATGGAGGTGTGTGAAGTCTCGAATGGAGGTGTGCGGTCATAGAAGGAGGTGGGTGAAGTCATAGAAAGAGGTGAGAGAAGTCATAGAATGGAGGAGTGTGAAGTCATACAGTGGAAGTGACTGAAGACACAGATTCGAGGTTTGTGAAATCATAGAATGGAGGTGTGTAAAGTCAGAATTGAGGTGTGTGAAGTCATAGAATGGAGATTTGTGAATTCATAGAATGGAGGTGTGTGACGTCAAATTGAAGTGTGTGAAGTCATAGAATGGAGGTGTGTGAAGTCACAGAATGGAGGTGTGTGAAGTCATACAATGGAGGTGAGTGAAATCAGAATGGAGGTGTGTGAAGTCACAGAATGGAGGTGTGTGAACTCAGAATGGAGGTGTGTGAAGTCATAGATGGAGGTTTGTGAAGTCATAGTATGGAGGTGTGTGAATTCATAGAATGGAGGTGTGTGAAGTCATAGAATGGAAGTGTGTGAATTCATAGAATTGAGGTGTGTGAAGTCACAGAATGGAGGTGTGTGAATTCATAGAATGGAGCTGTGTGAAGTCAGAATGGAGGTGTGTGAAGTCAGAATGGAGGTGTGTGAAGTCAGAATGGAGGTGTGTGAAGTCACAGAATGGAGGTGTGTGAAGTCATAGAATGGAGGTGTGTGAAATCATAGAATGAAAGTGTGTGAAGTCAGAATGGAGGTGTGTCACGTCACAGAATTGAGGTCTGTGAAGTCAGAGAATGGAGGTGTGTGAAGTCAGAATGAAGGTGTTTGAAGTCATAGAATGGAGGTGTGTGAAGTCACAGAATGGAGGTGTGTGAAGTCATAGAATGGAGGTTTGTCAAGTCATAGAATTGAGGTGTGTGAAGTCATAGAATGGAGGTGTGTGAAGTCACAGAATGGAGGTCTGTGAAGTGAGAATGGAGGTGTGTGAAGTAACAGAATGGAGGTCAGTGAAGACACAGAATAGAGGTGTGTGAAGTCAGAATGTAGGTGTGTGAAGTCAGAATGGAGGTGTGTGAAATCATAGAATGGAGGTGTGTGAAGCCACAACGCAGGTGTGTGAACTCATGGAATGAAGGTGTGTGAAGTAAAATTGCAGGTGTGTGAAGTCATAGAATGGAGGTGTGTGAAGTCACAGAATGGAGGTTTGTGAAGTCATAGAATGGAGGTGTGTGAAGTCACAGAATGGAGGTGTGTGAAGTCATAGAATGGAGGACTGTGAACTCAGAATGGAGGTTTGTGAAGTCATAGAATTGAGGTGTGTGAAGTCACAGAATGGAGGTGTGTGAAGTCATAGAATGGAGGTGTGTGAAGTCATAAAATGGAGGTGTGTCAATTCATAGAATGGAGGTGTGTGAAGTCACAATGGAGTTGTGTGAAGTCATAGAATGGTTGTTTTTGATGTCAACGAATGGAGGTGTGTGAAGTCATAGAATGGAGGTGTGTGAAGTCAGATTGGAGGTGTGTGAAATCACAGAATGGAGGTGTGTCAACTCAGAAATGAGGTGTGTGAAGTCATAGAATGGAGGTGTGTGAAGACATAGAATGGACCTGTGTGAAATCATAGAATGGAGGTGTGTGAAGTCAAAGAATTGAGGTGTGTGAAGTCAGAATGGAGGTGTGTGAAGTCAGAATGGAGGTGTGTGAAGTCATAGAATGGAAGTGTGTGAAGTCATAGAATGGAGGTCTGTGAACTCAGAATGGGGGTTTGTGAAGTCATAGAATGGAGGTGTGTGAACTCAGAATGGAGGTGTGTGAAGTCACAGAATGGAGGTGTGTGAAGTCATGGAATGGAGGTGTGTGAAATCACAGAATGGAGGTGTGTGAATTCATAGAATGGAGGTGTGTGAAGTCATAGAATGGAGGAGAGTGAAGTCATAGAGTGGAGGTGAGTGAAGTCACAGATTCGAGGTCTGTGATGTCATAGAATGGAGGTGTGTGAAGTCAGAATGGAGGTGTGTGAAATCATAGAATGGAGATGTGTGAACTCATAGAATGGAGTTGTGTGACGTCACAATGGAAGAGTGTGAAGTCATAGAATGGAGGTGTGAGAAGTCACAGAATGGAGGTGTGTGAAGTCATAAAATGAAGGTGTGTGAAGTCAGAATGGAGGTGTGTGAAGTCACAGAATGGAGGTGTGTGAACTCAGAATGGAGGTGTGTAAAGTCATAGATGGAGGTGTGTGAAGTCATAGTATGGAGGTGTGTGAAATCACAGAATGGAGTTTTGTGAAGTCACAGAATGAATCTGTGTGAAGTCAGATCGGAGGTGTGTGAAGCCATAGAATGGAGGTGTGTGAAGTCAGAATGGAGGTGTGTGAACTCAAAAATGGAGGTGTGTGAAGTCACAAGGGAGGTGTGTGAAGGCATAGAATTTAGGTGTGTGAAGTCAAAAAATGGAGGTGTGTGAAGTCATAGAATGGAGGTGAGTGAAGTCATAGAATGGAGGTGTGTGAAGTCAGAATGGAGGTGTGTGAAGTCATAGAATGGAGGTGTGTGAAGTCACAGAATTGAGGTGTGTGAAGTCACAGAATGGAGGTGTGTGAAGTCAGAATGAAGGTTTGTGAAATCACAGAATGGAGGTGTGTGAAGTCACAGAATGGATGTTTGTGAAGTAAGAATGAAGGTGTTTGAAGTCATAGAGTGGAGGTTTGTGAAGTCACAGAATGGAGGTGTGTGAAGTCATAGAATGAAGGTGTGTGAAGTCATAGAATTGAGGTGTGTGAAGTCATAGAATGGAGGTGTGTGAAGTCATAAAATGGAGGTGTGTGAAGTCATAGAATGGAGGTGGGTGAAGTTAAAATGGAGTTGTGTGAAGTCATAGAATGGTGGTTTTTGATGTCAACGAATGGAGGTGTGTGAAGTCACATAATGGAGGTTTGTGAAGTCATAGAATGGATGTGTGTGAAGTCAGAGAATGGAGGGGTGTGAAGTCATACAATGAAGGTGTGTGAAGTCAGAATGGAGGTGTCTGAAGTCACAGAATGGAGGTGTGTGAATTCAGAATGGAGGTGTGTGAAGTCATAGATGGAGGTGTGTGAAGTCATAGTATGGAGGTGTGTGAAATCATAGAATGGATTTTTGTTGAGTCACAGAATGGAGCTGTATGAAGCCAGAATGGACGAGTGTGAAGTCATAGAATGGAGGTGAGTGAAGTCAGAATGGAGGTGTGTGAAGTCATAGAATGGATGTTTTTGAAGTAAGAATGAAGGTGTGTGAAGTCATAGAATGGAGGTGTGTGACGTGACAGAATGGAGTTGTGTGACGTCATAGAATGGAGCGTTGTGAAGTCAGAATAGAGGTGTGTAAAGTCACAGGATGGAGGTGTGTCAATTCAGAATGGAGGTGTGTGAAGTCACAGAATGGAGGTGTGTGAAGTAAGAATGGAGGTGTGAAATCGCAGAATGGAGTTGGGTGAAGTCATAGAAAGGAGGTGTGGGAAGTCATAGAATGGAAGAGTGTGAAGTCGTAGAGTGGAAGTGAGTGAAGTCAAAGATACGAGGTCTGTGAAGTCATAGAATGGAGGTGTGTGAATTAAGAATGGAGGTGTGTGAAGGCATAGAATGGAGATAAGTGAACTCATAGAATGGAGGTGTGTGAAGTCATACAAGGAGGTGTGTGAAGTCATAGACGTAGGTGTGTGAAGTCATAGTATGGAGGTGTGTGAAATCATAGAATGGAGTTTTGTGAAGTCACAGAATGGAGCTGTGTGAAGTCAGAATGGAGGTGTGTGAAGTCAGAGAATAGAACTGTGTGAAGTCAAAATGGAGGTGTGTGAAGTCATAGAATGGATGTGTGTGAAGTCACAGAATTGAGGTGTGTGAAGTCATAGAATGGAGGTGTGTGAATTCATAGAATGGAGGTGTGTGAAATCACAGAATGGAGGTGTGTGAAGTCACAGAATGGAGGTGTCTGAACTCACAATAGAGGTGTGTGAAGTCACAGAATGGAGGTGTGTGAAGTCATAGAATGGAAGTGTGTGAAGTCATAGAATGGAGGTGTGTGAAGTCATAGAATGGATGTGTGTGAAGTCACAGAATTGAGGTGTGTGAAGTCATAGAATGGAGGTGTGTGAATTCATAGAATGGAAGTGTGTGAAATCACAGAATGGAGGTGTGTGAAGTCACAGAATGGAGGTGTTTGAACTCACAATAGAGGTGTCTGAAGTCACAGAATGGAGGTGTGTGAAGTCACAGAATGGAGTTGTGTGAAGTCATAGAATGGAGCTGTGTGAAGTCACAGAATGGAGGTGTGTGAAGTCACAGAATGGAGGTGTGTGAAGTCATAGAATGGAGGTGTGTGAAGTCAGATTGGAGGTGTGTGAAGTCACAGAATGGAGGTGTGTGAAGTCATAGAATGGAGGTGTGTGAAGTCGTAGAATGGAGGTGTGTGAAGTCATAGAATGGATGTTTGTGAAGTAAAAATGAAGGTGTGTGAAGTTATAGAATAGTGGTGTGTGAAGTCAAAGAATGGAGGTGTGTGAAGTCATAGAATGGAGTTGTGTGAAGTCATAGAATGGAGATGTGTTAACTCATAGAATGGAGGTGTGTAACATCACAATGGAAGTGTGTGAAGTCATAGAATGGAGGTGTGTGAAGTCACAGAATGGAGGTGTGTGAAGTCATACAATGGAGCTGTGTGAAGTCAGAATGGAGGTGTGTGAAATCATAGATGGACGTGTGTGAAGTCATAGTTTGGAGGTGTGTGAAATCATAGAATGGAGGTTTGTGAAGTCTCAGAATGAAACTGTGTGAAGTCAGAAAGGCAGTGAGTTAAGGCATAGAATGGAGGTGTGTGAAGTCAAAATGGAAGTGTGTGAAATCATGAATCGTGGTGTGTGAGGTCACAATGGAGGTGTGTGAAGTCACAGAATGGAGGGGTATGAACTCAGAATGGAGGTAGGTGAAGTCAAAGAAGGGAGGTGTGTGAAGTCATAGAGTGTAGGTGTGTGAAGTCACAGAATTGAGGTGTGTGAATTCATAGAATGGAGGTGTGTGAAATCATAGAATGGAGGTGTGTGAAGTCATAGAATGGAGGTGTGTGAAGTCACAGAATGGAGGTGTGTGAAGTCACAGAATGGAGGTGTGTGAACTCACAATGGAGGTGTGTGAAGTCACAGAATGGAGGTGTGTGAAGTCATAGAATTGAAGTGTGTGAAGTCATAGAATGGAGGTGTGTGAAGTCAAAATGGAGGTGTGTGAAGTCACAGAATGAAGGTGTGTGAACTCAGAATGGAGGTGTGTGAAGTCACAGAAGGGAGGTTTATGAAGTCATATAATGGAGGTGTGTGAAGTCATAGAATGGATGTTTGTGAAGTAAGAAAGAAGGTGTGTGAAGTCATAGAATGGAGGTGTGTGAAATCAAAATGAAGGTGTGTGAACTCATAGAATGGAGGTGTGTGAACTCATAGAATGGAGGTGTGTGAATTCAGAATGGAGGTGAGTGAAGTCATAGAATGGAGGTGTGTGAAGTCATAGAATGGAGGTGTGTGAAATCATACAATGGAGGTGTCTGAAATCACAGAATGGAGGTGTTTGAAGTCACAGAATGGAGGTGTGTGAAGTCAGAATGGAGGTGTGTGAAGTCATAGAATTGAGGTGTTTGAAATCAGAATGGAGGTGTGTGAACTCATAGAACGAAGGTGTGTGAAATCACAATGGAGGTGTGTGAAGTCATAGAATGGAGGTGTGTGAAGTCACAGAATGCAGGTGTGTGAAGTCATAGAATGGAGGTGTGTGAAGTCACAGAATGGAGGTGTGTGAAGTCAAAATGGAGATGTGTGAAGTCACAGAATTGAGATGTGTGAACACAGAATGGAGGTTTGTGAAGTCACATAATGGATGTGTGTGAAGTCATAGAATGGATGTGTGTGAAGTCATAGAATGGATGTTTGTAAAGAAAGAATGAAGGTGTGTGAAGTCATAGAATAGAGGTGTGTGAAGGCAAAGAATGGAGGTGTGTGAAGTCATAGAATGGATGTGTGTGAAGTCATAGAATGAAGGTGTGTGAAGTCATAGAATGGAGGTGTGTGAAGTCACAGAATGGAGGTGTGTGAAGTCAGAATGGAGGTGTGAAGTCGCTGAATGGAGGTGGGTGAAGTCATAGAAAGGAGGTGTGGGAAGTCATAGAACGGAGAAGTGTGAAGTCATAGGGTTGAGATGAGTGAAGTCACAGATCGAGGTCTGTGAAGTCATAGAATGGAGGTGTGTGAAGTCACAGAATGGAGGTGTGTGAAGTCATAGAATGGAGGTTTGTGAAGTCACAGAATGGAGCTGTGTGAAGTCAGAATGGCGGTGTGTGAAGGCATAGAATGGAGGTGTGTGAAGTCACAATGGAGGTTTGTGAAATCATAGTATCATGGTGTGTGAAGTCACAATGGAGGTGTGTGAAGTCATGGAATGGAGGTGCGTGAAGTCACAGAAAGGAGGTGTGTGAAGTCATAGAATGGAGGTGTGTGAAGTCATAGATTGGAGGTGTGTGAAGTCACAGAATGGAGGTGTGTAAAGTCACAGAATGGAGGTGTGTGAACTCACAATGGAGGTGCGTGAAGTCACAGAATGGAGGCGAGTGAAGTCACAGAATGGAGGTGTGAGAATTCATAGAATTGAAGTGTGTGAAGTCATAGAATGGATGTGTGTGAAGTCAAAATGGAGGTGTGTGAAGTCACAGAATGGAGGTGTGTGAACTCAGAATGGAGGTGTGTGAAGTCACAGAATGGAGGTTTGTGAAGTCATATAATGGAGATGTGTGAAGTAATAGAATGGATGTTTCTGAAGTAAGAATGTAGGTGTGTGAAGTCATAGAATGGAGTTGGGTGAAGTCAAAATGAAGGTGTGTGAACTCATAGAATGGAGGTGTGTGAAGTCATGGAATGGATGTGTGTGAAGTCAGAATGGAGGTGTGAGAAGTCACAGAATGGAGGTGTGTGAATTCAGAATGGAGGTGAGTGAAGTCATAGAATGGAGGTGTGTGAAGTCATAGAATGGAGGTGTGTGAAATCATACAATGTAGGTGTCTGAAATCATAGAATGGATGTGTTTGAAGTCACAGAATGGAGGTGTGTGAAGTCAGAATTGAGGTGTGTTAAGTCATAGAATTGAGGTGTCTGAAGTCACAGAATGCAGGTGTGTGAAGTCATAGAATGGAGCCGGGTGAAGTCATAGAAAGGAGGTGTGTGAAATCATAGAATGGAGGTGTGTGAAGTCACAATGGAAGTGTGTGAAGTCACAGAATTGAGGTATGTGAAGACACAGAATAGAGGTGAGTGAAGTCAGAATGGAGGTGTGTGAAGTCACAGAATGGAGGTGTGTGAAGTCATAGAATGGAGTTGTGTGAAGTCATAGAATTTAGGTGTTTGAAGTCATAGAATGGAGGTGTGTGAAGTCACAGAATGGAGGTGTGTGAAGTCATAGAATGGAGTTGTGTGACGTCATAGAATTTAGGTTTGTGAACTCATAGAATGGAGGTGTGTGAAGTCACAGAATGGAGGTTTTTGACGTCAGAATGGAGGTGTGTGAAGTCATAGAATGGAGATGTGTGAACTCATAAAATGGAGGTGTGTGCGTCACAATGGAAGTGTGTGAAGTCATAGAAGGGAGGTGTGTGAAGTCACAGAATGGAGGTGTGTGAACTCTGAATGGAGGTGTGTGAAGTCATAGATGGAGGTGTGTGAAGTCATAGTATGGACGTGTGTGAAATCATAGAATGGAGTTTTGTGAAGTCACAGAATGGAGCTGTGTGAAGTCAGAATTTAGGTGTGTGACGTCTTAGAATGGAGGTGTGTGAAGTCAGAATGGAGGTGTTCGAAGTCACAGAATGGAGGTGTGTGAACTCTGAATGGAGGTGTGTGAAGTCATAGATGGAGGTGTGTGAAGTCATAGTATGGACGTGTGTGAAATCATAGAATGGAGTTTTGTGAAGTCACAGAATGGAGCTGTGTGAAGTCAGAATTGAGGTGTGTGACGTCTTAGAATGGAGGTGTGTGAAGTCAGAATGGAGGTGTGTGAACTCATAGAATGGTGGTGTGTGAAGTCACAATGGAGGTGTGTGAAATCATATAATGGAGGTGTGTGAAGTCACAAAATGGAGGTGTGTGAAGTCATAGAATGGAGGTGTGTGAAGTCATAGAATTGATGTTTTTGAAGTAAGAATGAAGGTGTGTGAAGTCATAGAATGGATGTGTGTGACGTCAGAGAATGGAGTTGTGTTAAGTCATAGAATGGAGCTGTGTGAAGTCAGAATGGACGTGTGTGAAGTCACAGAATGGAGGTGTGCCAACTCAGAATGGAGGTGTGTGAAGTCACAGAATCGAGGTGTGTGTAGTTATAGAATGCAGGTGTGTGAAGTCATAGAATGGAGATGTGTGAAGTCAGAATGGAGGTGTGTGAAGTCACAGAATTGAGGTGCGTGAACACAGAATGGAGGTTTGTGAAGTCACAGAATGGAGGTGTGTGAAGTCATAGAATGGAGGTGTGTGAAGTCAAAGAATGGAGGTGTGTGTAGTTATAGAATGGAGGTGTGTGAAGTCATAGAATGGAAGTGTGTGAAGTCATAGAATGGAGGTGATTGAAGTCAGAGAATAGAGGTGTGTGAAGTCATAATGGAGGTGTGAAGTCGCAGAATGTAGGTGGGTGAAGTCATAGAAAGAAGGTGTGGGAAGTCATAGAATGGAGGTCTGTGAAGTCATAGAATGGACGTGTGTGAAGTCAGAATGGAGGTGTGTGAAGTCATAGAATGGACATGTGTGAACTCATAGAATGGAGGTGTGTGATGTCACAATGGAAGTGTGTGAAGTCATAGAATGGAGGTGTGTGAAGTCACAGAATGGAGGTGTATGAAGTCATACAATGGAGGTGTGTTAAGTCAAAATGGAGGTGTGTGAAGTCACAGAATGGAGGTGTGAGGACTCAAAATGGAAGTGTGTGAAGTCATAGATGGAGGTGTGTGAAGTCATAGAATGGAGGTGTGTGAAATCATAGAATGGAGTTTTGTGGAGTCACAGAATGGAGCTGTGTGAAGTCAGAATGGAGCTGTGTGAAGTCAAAGAATGGAGGTATGTGAATTCACAATGGAGGTGTGTGAAGTCATAGAATGGAGGTGTGTGAAGTCATAGAATGGAAGTGTGTGAAGTCACAAAATGGAGGTGTGTGAAGTCATAGAATGGAGGTGTGCGAAGTCATAGAATGGAGGTGTGTGAAGTCACAATGGAGGTGTGTGAAGTCATAGAATTTAGGTGTGTGAAGTCATAAAATTGAGGTGTGTGAAGGCATCGAATGGAGGTGTGTGAAATCACAGAATGGAGGGGTGTGAAGTCAGAATGGAGGTGTGTGAAGTCACAGAATTCAGCTGTGTGAAGTCACAGAATGGAGGTGTGTGAAGTCATGGAATGGATGTGTGTGAAGTCATAGAATGGATGTTTGTAAAGAAAGAATGAAGGTGTGTGAAGTCATAGAATAGAGGTGTGTGAAGGCAAAGAATGGAGGTGTGTGAAGTCATAGAATGGATGTGTGTGAAGTCATAGAATGAAGGTGTGTGAAGTCATAGAATGGAGGTGTGTGAAGTCACAGAATGGAGGTGTTTGAAGTCAGAATGGAAGTGTGAAGTCGCTGAATGGAGGTGGGTGAAGTCATAGAAAGGAGGTGTGGGAAGTCATAGAATGGAGAAGTGTGAAGTCATAGGGTTGAGATGAGTGAAGTCACGGATTCGAGGTCTGTGAAGTCATAGAATGGAGGTGTGTGAAGTGAGAATGGAGGTGTGTGAAATCATAGAATGCAGATGTGTGAACTCATAAAATGTAGGTGTGTGACGTCACAATGGAAGTGTGTGAAGAAATAGAATGGATTTGTTTGAAGTCACAGAATTGAGGTGTGTGAAGTCATAGAATGGAGGTTTGTGAAGTCACAGAATGGAGCTGTGTGAAGTCAGAATGGCGGTGTGTGAAGGCATAGAATGGAGGTGTGTGAAG
>JANJXV010002158.1:0-44713 GCA_024803745.1 Megascapheus bottae
AGTCACAGAATGGAGGTGTATGAAGTCAAAATGGAGGTGTGTGACGTCATAAAATGGAGGAGTGTGAAGTCATAGAATGGAGGTGTGTGAAATCATAGAATGGAGGCTTGTGAAGTCATAGAATGGAGGTGTCTTAAGTCACAGAATGGAGGTTTGTGAAGTCATAGAATGTAGGCATGTGAAGTCAAATTGGAGAGGTGTGAAGTCGGAGAATGGAGGTGTGTGAAGTCACAGAATGGAGGTGTGTGAAGTCAGAATGGAGGTGTGAAGTCATAGAATGGAGGTGGGTGAAGTCATAGAATGGAGGTGTGTGAAGTAATACAGTGAAGGTGTGTGAAGTCATAGAATGGAGATGTGTGAAGTCAACGAAGGGAGGTGTGTGAAGTCACATAATGGAGGTGTGTGAAGTTAAAATGGATTTGCGTAACGTCATAAAATGGAGGTGTGTGAAGTCATAGAACGGAGGTGTGTGAAATCATAGAATGGACGTTTGTGAAGTCATAGAATGGAGGTGTGTGAAATCATAGAATGGAGGTTTGTGAAGTCACAGAATGGAGGTGTGTGAACTCCGAATGGAGGTGTGTGAATTCACAGAATGGAGGTGTGTGAAGCAATAGCATGAAGGTATGTGAACTCATAGAATGGACGTGTGTGAAGTCATAGAATGGAGGTGTGTGAAGTCATACAATGAAGGTGTGTGAAGTCATAGAATGGAGGTGTGTGAAGTCACAGAATGGAGGTGTGTGAAGTCACAGAATGGAGATGTGTGAAGTCATAGAATGGAGGTGTGTGAAGTCATAGAATGGATGTTTGTGAAGTAAGAATGAAGGTGTGTTAAGTCATAGAATGGAGGTGTGTGAAGTCACAGAATGGAGGTGTGTGAACTCAGAATGGTGGTGTGTGAAGTCACAGAATGGAGGTGTGTTAAGTCACAGAACGGAGGTGTTTGAACTCAGAATGGAGGTGTGTGAAATCACAGAATGGAGGTGTGTGAAGTCATAGAATGGAGGTGTGTGAAGTCAAAATGGAGGTGTGTGACGTCATAAAATGGAGGTGTGTGAAGTCATAGAATGCAGGTCTGTGAAATCATACAATGGAGATTTGTGAAGTCACAGAATGGAGGTAAGTGAAGTCAAATTGGAGGGTTTGAAGTCGGAGAATGGAGGTGTGTGAAGTCACAGAATGGAGGTGGGTGAAGTCACAGAATGGAGGTGTGTGAAGTCATAGAATGGAGGTGTGTGAAGTCACAGAATGGACGGGTATGAAGTCATAGAATGGAGGTGTATGATGTCAGAATGGAGGTGTGTGGAGTCATAGATGGAGTTGTGTGAATTCATAGTATGGAGGTGTGTGAAATCATAGAATGGAATTTTGTGAAGTCACAGAATGGAGCTGTGTGAATTCAGAATGGAGGTGTGTGAAGCCATAGAATGGAGGTGTGTGAAGTCAGAATGAAGGTGTGTGAACTCAAAGAATGGAAGTGTGTGACGTCACAATGGAAGTGTGTGAAGTCATAAAATGGAGGTGTGTGAAGTCACAGAATGGAGGTGTGTGAAGTCATAGAACGGAGGTGTGAGAAGTTATAGAGTGGATGTTTCTAAAGTAAGAATGAAGGTGTGTGAAGTCATAAAATGGAGGTGTGTGACGTCAAAGAAAGGAGGTGTGTGAAGTCATAGAATGGAGTTGTGTGAAGTCAGAATGGAGGTGTGTGAAGTCTCAGAATGGAGGTGTGTGAACACAGAATGGAGGTGTGTGAAGTCAAAGAATGGAGGTGTGTGAAGTCATAGAATGGAGGTGTGTGAAGTCATAGAATGTATGTTTGTAAAGTAATAATGAAGGTGTGTGAAGTCATAGAATGGAGGTGTGTCAAATCATAGAATGGAGGTTTGTGAAGTCATAGAGTGCAGGTGAGTGAAGTCACAGTTTCGAGGTCTGCGAAGTCACAGAATGGAGGTGTGTGATGTCAGAATAGGGGTGTGCAAAGTCATAGAATAGAGGTGTGTAAAGTCAGAATGGAGGTGTGTGAAGTCTTAGATGGAGTTGTGTGAACTCATAATATGGAGGTGTTTGAAATCATAGAATGGAGTTTTGTGAAGTCACAGAATGGAGCTGTGTGAATTCAGAATGGAAGTGTGTGAAGTCATAGAATGGAGGTGTGTGAAGTCAGAATGGAGGTGTGTGAACTCATAGAATGGAGGTGTGTGAAGTCACCGAATGGAAGTGTGTGAAGTCATACAATGTAGGTGTGTGAAGTCATACAATGAAGGTGTGTGAAGTCATAGAATGGAGGTGTGTGAAATCATAGAATGGAGGTTTGTGAAGTCACGGAATGGAGGTGTGTGAACAAAGAATGGAGGTGTGCGAAGTCACAGAATGGAGGTGTGTGAAGTCATAGCATGGAGGTATGTGAAATCATAGAATGGAAGTGTGTGAACTCATAGGATGGAGGTGTGTGAAGTCCTAAAATGGAGGTGTGTGAAGTCATAGAATGGAGTTGTGTGAAGTCATAGAATGGAGGTTTGTGAAGTCCCAGAATGGAGGTGTGTGAAGTCATAGAATGGAGTTGGGTGAAGTCAGAATGGAGTTGTGTGAAGTCATCGAATGGAGGTGTGTGAACTCAGAATGGAGGTGTGTGAAGTCACAGAATGGTGGTTTGCGAAGTCATTGAATGGAGGTGTGTGAAGTCATAGAATGGATGTTTATGAATTAAGAATGAAGGTGTGTGAAGTCATAGAATGGAGGTGTGTGAACTGACAGAATGGAGGTGTGTGAACTCGTGGAATGGAGGGGTGTGAAGTAAAAGAATGTAGGTGTGGGAAGTCAAAGAATGGATGTTTCTAAAGTAAGAATGAAGGTGTGCGAAGTCATAGAAAGGAGGTGTGGGAAGTCATAGAATGGAGGAGTGTGAAGTCATAGAGTGCAGGTGAGTGAAGTCACAGTTTCGAGGTCTGTGAAGTCATAGAATGGAGGTGTGTGATGTCAGAATGGGGGTGTGCGAAGTCATAGAATGGAGGTGTGTGAAGTCAGAATGGAGGTGTATGAAATCTTAGATGGAGTTGTGTGAACTCATAGTATGGAGGTGTTTGAAATCATAGAATGCAGTTTTGTGAAGTCACAGAATGGAGGTGTGTGAACTCATAGAATGGAGGTGTGTGACGTCACAATGGAAGTGTGTGAAGTCATAGAATGGAGGTGTGTGAAGTCAGAATGGAGGTGTGTGAACTCATAGAATGGAGGTATGTGACGTCACAATGGAAGTGTGTGAAGTCATAGAATGGAGGTGTGTGAGGTCACAGAATGGAGGTGTGTGAAGTCATAGAATGGAGGTGTGTGAAATCAGAGAATTGACGTTTGTGAAGTCACAGAATGGAGGTGTGTGAAGTCACAGAATCGAGGTTTGTGAAGTCATAGAATGGAGGTATGTGAAGTCATATTTGAGGGGTGTGAAGTCGGAGAATAGAGGTGTGTGAAGTCACAGAATGGAGGTGGGTGAAGTCACAGAATGGATGGGTATGAAGTCATAGAATGGAAATGTGTGAAGTCACAGAAATGAGGTGTTTGAAGTCATATATTGGAGGTGTGTGAAATAAAAATGGATGTGTGAAGTCATAGAATGGAGGTGTGTGAAGTCATAGAAGGGAGGTGTGTGAAGTCATAGAATAGAGGTGTGTGAAGTCACAGAATGGAGGTGTGTAAAGTCACAGAATGGAGGTTTGTGAAGTCAAAGAATGGAGCTGTGTGAAGTCACAGAATGGAGGTGTGTGAACTCAGAATGGAGGTGTGTGAAGTCACAGAATGGAGGTGTGTGAAGTCATAGAAAGGAAGTGTGTGAAGTAATAGAATGGAGTTGGGTGAGGTCAGAATGGAGGTGTGTGAAGTCACCGAATGGAGGTGTGTGAACTCAGAATAGAGGTGTGTGAAGTCACAGAATGGAGGTTTGAGAAGTCATAGAATGGAGGTGTGTGAAGTCATAGAATGGATTTTTCTGAATTAAGAATGAAAGTGTGTGAAGTCATAGAATGGAGGTGTGTGAACACATAGAATGGAGGTGTGTGAAGTCGTGGAATGGAGGTGTGTGACGTCAAAGAATGGAGGTGTGTGAAGTCATAGAATGGATGTTTCTGAAGTAAGAATGAAGGTGTGTGAAGTCATAGAATGGAGGTGTGTGAACTCATAGAATGGAGGTGTGTGAAGTCACAGAATGGAGATGTGTGAAGTCAGAATGGAGGTGTGTAGTCATAGATTGGAGGTGGGTGAAGTCATAGAAAGGAGGTGTGGGAAGTCATAGAATGGAGGAATGTGAAGTCATAGAGCGCAGGTGAGTGAAGTCACAGATTCGATGTCTGTGAACTCATAGAATGTAGGTGTGTGACGTCACAATGGAAGTGTGGGAAGTCATAGAATGGAGGTGTGTGAAGTCACAGAATGGAGGTGTGTGAAGTCATAGAATGCAGGTGTGTAAAGTCAGAATGGAGGTTTGTGAAGTCACAGAATTGAGGTGTGTGAAGTTATAGAATGGATGTTTGGAAAGTAAGAATGAAAGTGTGTGAAGTCAGAGAATGGAGGTGTGTGACGTCAAAGAATGGAAGTGTGTGAAGTCATAGAATGGAGCTGTCTGAAGTCAGAATTTAGGTTTGTGAAGTCAAAGAATGGAGGTGTGTGAAGTCATAGAATGGAGGTGTGTGAAGTCATAGAATGGAGGTGTGTGAAGTCAGAATGGAGGTTTGTGAAGTCACAGAATTGAGGTGTGTGAACATAGAATGGAGGTGTGTGAAGTCAAAGAATGGAGGTGTGTGAAGTCATAGAATGGAGGTGTGTGAAATCATATAATGTATGTTTGTGAAGTAAGAATGAAGGTGTGTAAAGTCATAGAATGGACGTGTGTGAAGTCACAGAATGGAGGTGTGTGAAGTCATAGAATGGAGTTGTGTGAAGTCATATATTGGAGGTGAGTGAAGTCATATAATGGAGGTGTGTGAAGTCACAGAATGGAGGTGTGTGAAGTCAGAATGGAGGTGTGAAGTCATAGAATGGAGGTGTGTGCAGTCATAGAAAGGAGGTGTGGGAAGTCATAGAATGGAGGAGTGTGAAGTCATAGAGTGGAGGTGGGTGAAGTCACAGATTCGAGGTCTGTGAAGTCATAGAATGGAGGTGTGTGAAATCAGAATGGAGGTGTGTGAAGTCATAGAATGGAGGTGTGTGAACTCATAGAATTGAGGTGTGTGATGTCACAATGGAAGTGTGTGAAGTTATAGAATGGAGGTGTGTGAAGTCAAAGAATTGAGGGGTGTGAAGTCAAAATGGAGGTGGGTGACGTCCTAAAATGTACGTGTGTGAAGTCACAGAATGGAAGTGTGTGAACTCAGAATGGAGGTGTGTGAAGTCACAGAATGGAGGTGTGTGAAGTCATAGCATGCAGGTATGTGAAATCATAGAATGGAAGTGTGTGAAGTCATAGAATGGAGGTGTGTGAAGTCACCGAAGGGAGGTGTGTGAAATCACATAATGGAGGTGTGTGAAGTTAAAATGGAGGTGCTTGACGTCATAAAATGGAGGTGTGTGAAGTCATAGCATGGAGGTGTGTGAAATTATACAATGGACGTTTGTGAAGTCACAGAATGGAGGTGTGTGAAGTCACAGAATGAAGGTTTGTGAAGTCACAGAATGGAGGTGTGTGAAGTCATAGAATGGAGGTGTGTGAAATAACAGAATGGACGGGTATGAAGTCATAGAATGGAGGTGTGTGTAGTCACAGAATTGAGGTGTTTGAAGTCATATATTGGAGGTGTTTGAAGTCAAAATGGATGTGTGAAGTCATAGAATGGAGGTGTGTGAAGTGACAGAATTGAGGTGTTTGAAGTCATATATTGGAGGTGTGTGAAGTCAAAATGGATGTGTGAAGTCATAGAATGGAGGTGTGTGAAGTCGTAGAATGGAGGTGTGTGAAGTCATAGAATGGAGTTGTGTGAAGTCATAGAATGGAGGTGTGTGAAGTCACAGAATGGAGGTGTGTGAAGTCATAGAATGGAGTTGAGTGAAGCCAGAATGGAGGTGTGTTAAGTCACCTAATGGAGGTGTGTGAACTCAGAATGGAGGTGTGTGAAGTCACAGAATGGAGGTTTGCGAAGTCATAGAATGGAGGTGTGTGAAGTCATAGAATGGATGTTTCTGAAGTAAGAATGAAGGTGTGTGAAGTCATAGAATGGAGGTGTGTGAACTCATAGAATGGAGGTGTGTGAAGTCACAGAATGGAGATGTGTGAAGTCAGAATGGAGGTGTGTAGTCATAGATTGGAGGTGGGTGAAGTCATAGAAAGGAGGTGTGGGAAGTCATAGAATGGAGGAATGTGAAGTCATAGAGCGCAGGTGAGTGAAGTCACAGATTCGATGTCTGTGAACTCATAGAATGTAGGTGTGTGACGTCACAATGGAAGTGTGGGAAGTCATAGAATGGAGGTGTGTGAAGTCACAGAATGGAGGTGTGTGAAGTCATAGAATGCAGGTGTGTAAAGTCAGAATGGAGGTTTGTGAAGTCACAGAATTGAGGTGTGTGAAGTTATAGAATGGATGTTTGGAAAGTAAGAATGAAAGTGTGTGAAGTCAGAGAATGGAGGTGTGTGACGTCAAAGAATGGAAGTGTGTGAAGTCATAGAATGGAGCTGTCTGAAGTCAGAATTTAGGTTTGTGAAGTCAAAGAATGGAGGTGTGTGAAGTCATAGAATGGAGGTGTGTGAAGTCATAGAATGGAGGTGTGTGAAGTCAGAATGGAGGTTTGTGAAGTCACAGAATTGAGGTGTGTGAACATAGAATGGAGGTGTGTGAAGTCAAAGAATGGAGGTGTGTGAAGTCATAGAATGGAGGTGTGTGAAATCATATAATGTATGTTTGTGAAGTAAGAATGAAGGTGTGTAAAGTCATAGAATGGACGTGTGTGAAGTCACAGAATGGAGGTGTGTGAAGTCATAGAATGGAGTTGTGTGAAGTCATATATTGGAGGTGAGTGAAGTCATATAATGGAGGTGTGTGAAGTCACAGAATGGAGGTGTGTGAAGTCAGAATGGAGGTGTGAAGTCATAGAATGGAGGTGTGTGCAGTCATAGAAAGGAGGTGTGGGAAGTCATAGAATGGAGGAGTGTGAAGTCATAGAGTGGAGGTGGGTGAAGTCACAGATTCGAGGTCTGTGAAGTCATAGAATGGAGGTGTGTGAAATCAGAATGGAGGTGTGTGAAGTCATAGAATGGAGGTGTGTGAACTCATAGAATTGAGGTGTGTGATGTCACAATGGAAGTGTGTGAAGTTATAGAATGGAGGTGTGTGAAGTCAAAGAATTGAGGGGTGTGAAGTCAAAATGGAGGTGGGTGACGTCCTAAAATGTACGTGTGTGAAGTCACAGAATGGAAGTGTGTGAACTCAGAATGGAGGTGTGTGAAGTCACAGAATGGAGGTGTGTGAAGTCATAGCATGCAGGTATGTGAAATCATAGAATGGAAGTGTGTGAAGTCATAGAATGGAGGTGTGTGAAGTCACCGAAGGGAGGTGTGTGAAATCACATAATGGAGGTGTGTGAAGTTAAAATGGAGGTGCTTGACGTCATAAAATGGAGGTGTGTGAAGTCATAGCATGGAGGTGTGTGAAATTATACAATGGACGTTTGTGAAGTCACAGAATGGAGGTGTGTGAAGTCACAGAATGAAGGTTTGTGAAGTCACAGAATGGAGGTGTGTGAAGTCATAGAATGGAGGTGTGTGAAATAACAGAATGGACGGGTATGAAGTCATAGAATGGAGGTGTGTGTAGTCACAGAATTGAGGTGTTTGAAGTCATATATTGGAGGTGTTTGAAGTCAAAATGGATGTGTGAAGTCATAGAATGGAGGTGTGTGAAGTGACAGAATTGAGGTGTTTGAAGTCATATATTGGAGGTGTGTGAAGTCAAAATGGATGTGTGAAGTCATAGAATGGAGGTGTGTGAAGTCGTAGAATGGAGGTGTGTGAAGTCATAGAATGGAGTTGTGTGAAGTCATAGAATGGAGGTGTGTGAAGTCACAGAATGGAGGTGTGTGAAGTCATAGAATGGAGTTGAGTGAAGCCAGAATGGAGGTGTGTTAAGTCACCTAATGGAGGTGTGTGAACTCAGAATGGAGGTGTGTGAAGTCACAGAATGGAGGTTTGCGAAGTCATAGAATGGAGGTGTGTGAAGTCATAGAATGGATGTTTATGAATTAAGAATGAAGGTGTGTGAAGTCATAGAATGGAGGTGTCTGAAGTCGTGGAATGGAGGTGTGTGAAGTCAAAGAATGGAGGTGTGGGAAGTCATAGAATGGATGTTTCTGAAATAAGAATGAAAGTGTGTGAAGTCATAGAATGGAGGTGTGTGAACTCATAGAATGGAAGTGTGTGAAGTCACAGAATGGAGGTGTGTGAAGTCAGAATGAAGGTGTGTAGTCATAATTTGGAGGTGGGCGAAGTCATAGAAAGGAGGTGTGGGAAGTCATAGAATGGAGGAGTGTGAAGTCATAGAGTGCAGGTGAGTGAAGTCACAGTTTCGAGGTCTGCGAAGTCACAGAATGGAGGTGTGTGAAGTCAAAATGGAGGTGTGTGACGTCATAAAATGGAGGAGTGTGATGTCATAGAATGGAGGTGTGTGAAATCATAGAATGGAGGTTTGTGAAGTCATAGAGTGCAGGTGAGTGAAGTCACAGTTTCGAGATCTGCGAAGTCACAGAATGGAGGTGTGTAGTCATAATTTGGAGGTGGGTGAAGTCATAGAAAGGAGGTGTGGGAAGTCATAGAATGGAGGAGTGTGAAGTCATAGAGTGCAGGTGAGTGAAGTCACAGTTTCGAGGTCTGCGATGTCACAGAATGGAGGTGTGTGATGTCAGAATACGGGTGTGCAAAGTCATAGAATAGAGGTGTGTGAAGTCAGAATGGAGGTGTGTGAAGTCTTAGGTGGAGTTGTGTGAAGTCATAGTATGGAGGTGTTTGAAATCATAGAATGGAGTTTTGTGAAGTCACAGTATGGAGCTGTGTGAATTCAGAATGGAAGTGTGTGAAGTCATAGAATGGAGGTGTGTGAAGTCAGAATGGAGGTGTGTGAACTCATAGAATGTAGGTTTGTGACGTCGCAATGGAAGTGTGTGAAGTCATAGAATGGAGGTGTGTGAAGTCACAGAATGGAGGTGTGTGAAGTCATAGTATGGAGGTGTGTGAAGTCACAGAATGGAAGTGTGTGAAGTCATACAATGGAGGTGTGTGAAGTCATACAATGAAGGTGTGTGAAGTCATAGAATGGAGGTGTGTGAAATCATAGAATGGAGGTTTGTGAAGTCACAGAATGGAGGTGTGTGAACAAAGAATGGAGGTGTGTGAAGTCACAGAATGGAGGTGTGTGAAGTCATAGAATGGAGGTATGTGTAATCATAGAATGGAAGTGTGTGAACTCATAGAATGGAGGTGTGTGAAGTCCCAAAATGGAGGTGTGTGAAGTCATAGAATGGAGTTGTGTGAAGTCATAGAATGGATGTTTATGAATTAAGAATGAAGGTGTGTGAAGTCATAGAATGGAGGTGTGTGAACTCATAGAATGGAGGTGTGTGAACTCGTGGAATGGAGGGGTGTGAAGTCAAAGAATTTAGGTGTGGGAAGTCATAGAATGGATGTTTGTAAAGTAAGAATGAAGGTGTGTGAAGTCATAGAAAGGACGTGTGGGAAGTCATAGAATGGAGGAGTGTGAAGTCATAGAGTGCAGGTGAGTGAAGTCACAGTTTCGAGGTCTGTGAAGTCATAGAATGGAGGTGTGTGATGTCAGAATGGGGGTGTGCGAAGTCATAGAATAGAGGTGTGTGAAGTTAGGATGGAGGTGTGTGAAGTCTTAGATGGAGTTGTGTGAATTCATAATATGGAGGTGTTTGAAATCATAGAATGGAGTTTTGTGAAGTCACAGAATGGAGGTGTGTGAACTCATAGAATGGAGGTGTGTGACGTCACAATGGAGGTGTGTGAAGTCATAGAATGGAGGGGTGTGAAGTCAGAATGGAGGTGTGTGAACTCATAAAATGGAGGTGTGTGACGTCACAATGGAAGTGTGTGAAGTCATAGAATGGAGGTGTTTGAGGTCACAGAATGGAGGTGTGTGAAGTCATAGAATGGAGGTGTGTGAAGTCACAGAATGGAATTGTGTGAAGTCATAGAATGGAGGTGTTTCAAGTTATAGAATGGATGTTTGTAAAGTAAGAATGAAGGTGTGTGAAGTCATAGAATGGCAGTGTGTGACGTCAAAGAATTGAGGTGTGTGAAGTCATAGAATGGAGCTGTGTGAAGTCAGAATGGAGGTGTGTGAAGTCACAGAATGGAGGTGTGTCAACTCAGAATTAAGGTGTGTGAAGTCAAAGAATGGATGTGTGTGAAGTCATAGAATGGAGGTGTGTGAAGTCATAGAATGTATGTTTGTGAAGTAAGAATGAAGATGTGTGAAGTCATAGAATGGAGGTGTGTGAAGTCACAGAATGGAGGTGTGTGAAGTCACAGAATGGAGGTGTGTAAAGTCACAGAATGGAGGTGTCTGAAGTCGCAGAATGGAGGTTTGTGAAGTCATACAATGGAGGCATGTGAATTCAAATTGGAGAGGTGTGAAGTTGGAGAATGGAGAAGTGTGAAGTCACAGAATGGAGGTGTGTGAAGTCATCGAATGGATATGTGTGAAGTCAGAATGGAGGTGTGTGAACTCATAGAATGGAGGTGTGTGAACTCATAGAATGGAGGTGTGTGACGTCACAATGGAAGTGTGTGACGTCCTAAAATGGAGGTGTGTGAAGTCACAGAATGGAGGTCTGTGAAGTCATAGAATGGAGGATTGTGAAGTCACAGAATGAAGGTGTGTGAACTCAGAATGGAGGTGTGTGAAGTCATAGAATGGAGGTGTGTGAAGTCATAGCATGGAGGTATGTGAAATCATAGAATGGAAGTGTGTGAAGTCATAGAGTGCAGGTGAGTGAAGTCACAGTTTCGAGGTCTGCGAAGTCACAGAATGGAGGCGTGTGATGTCAGAGTGGGGTGTGCAAAGTCATAGAATAGAGGTGTGTGAAGTCAGAATGGAGGTGTGTGACGTCATAAAATGGAGGAGTGTGAAGTCATAGAATGGAGGTGTTTGAAATCATAGAATGGAGTTTTGTGACGTCACAGAATGGAGCTGTGTGAATTCAGAATGGAAGTGTGTGAAGTCATAGAATGGAGGTGTGTGAAGTCAGAATGGAGGTGTGTGAACTCATAGAATGGAGGTTTGTGACATTGCAATGGAAGTGTGTGAAGTCATAGAATGGAGGTGTGTGAAGTCACAGAATGGAGGTGTGTGAAGTCATAGAATGGAGGTGTGTGAAGTCACAGAATGGAGGTGTGTAGTCATAATTTGGAGGTGGGTGAAGTCATAGAAAGGAGGTGTGGGAAGTCATAGAATGGAGGAGTGTGAAGTCATAGAGTGCAGGTGAGTGAAGTCACAGTTTCGAGGTCTGCGAAGTCACAGAATGGAGGTGTGTGATGTCAGAATACGGGTGTGCAAAGTCATAGAATAGAGGTGTGTGAAGTCAGAATGGAGGTGTGTGAAGTCTTAGATGGAGTTGTGTGAACTCATAGTATGGAGGTGTTTGAAATCATAGAATGGAGTTTTGTGAAGTCACAGAATGGAGCTGTGTGAATTCAGAATGGAAGTGTGTGAAGTCATAGAATGGAGGTGTGTGAAGTCAGAATGGAGGTGTGTGAACTCATAGAATGTAGGTTTGTGACGTCGCAATGGAAGTGTGTGAAGTCATAGAATGGAGGTGTGTGAAGTCACAGAATGGAGGTGTGTGAAGTCATAGAATGGAGGTGTGTGAAGTCACAGAATGGAAGTGTGTGAAGTCATACAATGGAGGTGTGTGAAGTCATACAATGAAGGTGTGTGAAGTCATAGAATGGAGGTGTGTGAAATCATAGAATGGAGGTTTGTGAAGTCACAGAATGGAGGTGTGTGAACAAAAAATGGAGGTGTGTGAAGTCACAGAATGAAGGTGTGTGAAGTCATAGCATGGATGTATGTGAAATCATAGAATGGAAGTGTGTGAACTCATAGAATGGAGGTGTGTGAAGTCCTAAAATGGAGGTGTGTGAAGTCATAGAATGGAGTTGTGTGAAGTCATAGAATAGAGGTTTGTGAAGTCCCAGAATGGAGGTGTGTGAAGTCATAGAATGGAGTTGGGTGAAGTCAGAATGGAGGTGTGTGAAGTCATCGAATGGAGGTGTGTGAACTCAGAATGGAGGTGTGTGAAGTCACAGAATGGCGGTTTGCGAAGTCATTGAATGGAGGTGTGTGAAGTCATAGAATGGATGTTTATGAATTAAGAATGTAGGTGTGTGAAGTCATAGAATGGAGGTGTGTGAACTCATAGAATGGAGGTGTGTGAACTCGTGGAATGGAGGGGTGTGAAGTCAAAGAATGTAGGTGTGGGAAGTCATAGAATGGATGTTTCTAAAGTAAGAATGAAGGTGTGTGAAGTCATAGAATGGAGGTGTGTGAACTCATAGAATGGAGGTGTGTGAACTCGTGGAATGGAGGGGTGTGAAGTCAAAGAATGTAGATGTGGGAAGTCATAGAAGGGATGTTTCTAAAGTAAGAATGAAGGTGTGTGAAGTCATAGAAAGGAGGTGTGGGAAGTCATAGAATGGAGGAGTGTGAAGTCATAGAGTGCAGGTGAGTGAAGTCACAGTTTCGAGGTCTGTGAACTCATAGAATGGAGGTGTGTGATGTCAGAATGGGGGTGTGCGAAGTCATAGAATAGAGGTGTGTGAAGTCAGAATGGAGGTGTGTGAAGTCTTAGATGGAGCTGTGTGAACTGATAGTATGGAGGGGTTTGAAATCATAGAATGGAGTTTTGTGAAGTCACAGAATGGAGGTGTGTGAACTCATAGAATGGAGGTGAGTGACGTCACAATGGAAGTGTGTGAAGTCATAGAATGGTGGTGTGTGAAGTCAGAATGGAGGTGTGTGAACTCATAGAATGGAGGTATGTGACGTCACAATGGAAGTGTGTGAAGTCATAGAATGGAGGTGTGTGAGGTCACAGAATGGAGGTGTGTGAAGTCATAGAATGGAGGTGTGTGAAGTCACAGAATGGAATTGTGTGAAGTCATAGAATGGAGGTGTTTCAAGTTATAGAATGGATGTTTGTAAAGTAAGAATGAAGGTGTGTGAAGTCATAGAATGGCAGTGTGTGACGTCAAAGAATTGAGGTGTGTGAAGTCATAGAATGGAGCTGTGTGAAGTCAGAATGGAGGTGTGTGAAGTCACAGAATGGAGGTGTGTCAACTGAGAATTATGGTGTGTGAAGTCAAAGAATGGATGTGTGTGAAGTCATAGAATGGAGGTGTGTGAAGTCATAGAACGGAGGTGTGTGAAGTCAGAATGGAGGCTTGTGAAGTCACAGAATTGAGGTGTGTGTACATAGAATGGACGTGTGTGAAGTCAAAGAATGGAGTTGTGTGAAATCATAGAATGGAGGTGTGTGAAGTCATACAATGAAGGTGTGTGAAGTCAGAGAATGGAGATGTGTGAAGTCAACGAAAGGAGGTGTGTGAAGTCACAAAATGGAGATGTGTAAAGTTAAAATGGAGGTGCGCAACGTCATAAAATGGAGGTGTGTGAAGTCATAGAACGGAGGTGTGTGAAATCATAGAATGGACGTTTGTGAAGTCACAGAAAGGAGGTGTGTGAAGTCACAGAATGGAGGTTTGTGAAGTCATAGAATGGAGGTATGTGAATTCAAATTGGAGAGGTGTGAAGTTGGAGAATGGAGATGTGTGACGTCACAATGGAAGTGTGTGAAGTCATAGAATCGAGATGTGTGAAGTCAGAGAATGGAGGTCTGTGAAGTCAGAATGGAGGTGTGTGACGTCCTAACATGGAGGTGTGTGAACTCATAGAATGGAGGTGTGTGAAATCATAGAATGGAGGTTTGTGAAGTCACAGAATGGAGGTGTGTGAACTCAGAATGGAGGTGTGTGAAGTCACAGAATGGAGGTGTGTGAAGTCATAGCATAGAGGTATGTGAAATCATAGAATGGAAGTGTGTGAAGTCATAGAATGGAGGTGTGTGAAGTCATACAATGAAGGTGTGTGATGTCATAGAATGGAGGTGTGTGAAGTCACCGAAGGGAGGTGTGTGAAGTCACATAACGGAGGTGTGTGAAGTCACAGAATGGAGGTTTGTGAAGCCATAGAATGGAGGTAAGTGAAGTCAAATTGGAGAGGTGTGAAGTCGGAGAATGGAGGTGTGTGAAGTCACAGAATGGAGGTGTGTGAAGTCATAGAATGGAGGTGTGTGAAGTCATATCATGGAGGTGTGTGAAGTCACAGAATGGAGGTGTGTGAAATCAGAATGGAGGTGTGAAGTCATAGAATGGAGGTGTGTGAAGTCATAGAAAGGAGGTGTGTGAAGTCATAGAATGGAGAAGTATGAAGTCATAGAGTGGAGGTGAGTGAAGTCACAGATTCGAGGTCTGTGAAGTCATAGAATGGTGGTGTGTGAAGTCAGAATGGAGGTGGGCGAAGTCATAGAATGAGGTGTGTGAACTCATAGAATGGAGGTGTGTGACGTCACAATGGAAGTGTGTAAAGTCATAGCATGGAGGTGTGTGAAGTCACAGAATGGAGGTGTGTGAAGTCAAAATGGAGGTGTGTGACATCCTAAAATGGAGGTGTGTGAAGTCATAGAATGGAGGTGTGTGAAATCATAGAATGGAGGTGTGGGAAGTCATAGAATGGAGGAGTGTGACGTCATAGAGTGAAGGTGAGTGAAGTCACAGATTTGAGGTCTGTGAAGTCATAGAATTGAGGTGTGTGAAGTCAGAATGAAGGTGTGTGTAGTCATAGAATGCAGGTCTGTGATTTCATAGAATGGAGGTGTGTGACGTCACAATGGAAGGGTGTGAAGTCATAGAATGGAGGTGTGTGAAGTCACAGAATGGAGGTGTATGAAGTCAAAATGGAGGTGTGTGACGTCATAAAATGGAGGAGTGTGAAGTCATAGAATGGAGGTGTGTGAAATCATAGAATGGAGGCTTGTGAAGTCATAGAATGGAGGTGTCTTAAGTCACAGAATGGAGGTTTGTGAAGTCATAGAATGTAGGCATGTGAAGTCAAATTGGAGAGGTGTGAAGTCGGAGAATGGAGGTGTGTGAAGTCACAGAATGGAGGTGTGTGAAGTCAGAATGGAGGTGTGAAGTCATAGAATGGAGGTGGGTGAAGTCATAGAATGGAGGTGTGTGAAGTAATACAGTGAAGGTGTGTGAAGTCATAGAATGGAGATGTGTGAAGTCAACGAAGGGAGGTGTGTGAAGTCACATAATGGAGGTGTGTGAAGTTAAAATGGATTTGCGTAACGTCATAAAATGGAGGTGTGTGAAGTCATAGAACGGAGGTGTGTGAAATCATAGAATGGACGTTTGTGAAGTCATAGAATGGAGGTGTGTGAAATCATAGAATGGAGGTTTGTGAAGTCACAGAATGGAGGTGTGTGAACTCCGAATGGAGGTGTGTGAATTCACAGAATGGAGGTGTGTGAAGCAATAGCATGAAGGTATGTGAACTCATAGAATGGACGTGTGTGAAGTCATAGAATGGAGGTGTGTGAAGTCATACAATGAAGGTGTGTGAAGTCATAGAATGGAGGTGTGTGAAGTCACAGAATGGAGGTGTGTGAAGTCACAGAATGGAGATGTGTGAAGTCATAGAATGGAGGTGTGTGAAGTCATAGAATGGATGTTTGTGAAGTAAGAATGAAGGTGTGTTAAGTCATAGAATGGAGGTGTGTGAAGTCACAGAATGGAGGTGTGTGAACTCAGAATGGTGGTGTGTGAAGTCACAGAATGGAGGTGTGTTAAGTCACAGAACGGAGGTGTTTGAACTCAGAATGGAGGTGTGTGAAATCACAGAATGGAGGTGTGTGAAGTCATAGAATGGAGGTGTGTGAAGTCAAAATGGAGGTGTGTGACGTCATAAAATGGAGGTGTGTGAAGTCATAGAATGCAGGTCTGTGAAATCATACAATGGAGATTTGTGAATTCACAGAATGGAGGTAAGTGAAGTCAAATTGGAGGGTTTGAAGTCGGAGAATGGAGGTGTGTGAAGTCACAGAATGGAGGTGGGTGAAGTCACAGAATGGAGGTGTGTGAAGTCATAGAATGGAGGTGTGTGAAGTCACAGAATGGACGGGTATGAAGTCATAGAATGGAGGTGTATGATGTCAGAATGGAGGTGTGTGGAGTCATAGATGGAGTTGTGTGAATTCATAGTATGGAGGTGTGTGAAATCATAGAATGGAATTTTGTGAAGTCACAGAATGGAGCTGTGTGAATTCAGAATGGAGGTGTGTGAAGCCATAGAATGGAGGTGTGTGAAGTCAGAATGAAGGTGTGTGAACTCAAAGAATGGAAGTGTGTGACGTCACAATGGAAGTGTGTGAAGTCATAAAATGGAGGTGTGTGAAGTCACAGAATGGAGGTGTGTGAAGTCATAGAACGGAGGTGTGAGAAGTTATAGAGTGGATGTTTCTAAAGTAAGAATGAAGGTGTGTGAAGTCATAAAATGGAGGTGTGTGACGTCAAAGAAAGGAGGTGTGTGAAGTCATAGAATGGAGTTGTGTGAAGTCAGAATGGAGGTGTGTGAAGTCTCAGAATGGAGGTGTGTGAACACAGAATGGAGGTGTGTGAAGTCAAAGAATGGAGGTGTGTGAAGTCATAGAATGGAGGTGTGTGAAGTCATAGAATGTATGTTTGTAAAGTAATAATGAAGGTGTGTGAAGTCATAGAATGGAGGTGTGTCAAATCATAGAATGGAGGTTTGTGAAGTCATAGAGTGCAGGTGAGTGAAGTCACAGTTTCGAGGTCTGCGAAGTCACAGAATGGAGGTGTGTGATGTCAGAATAGGGGTGTGCAAAGTCATAGAATAGAGGTGTGTAAAGTCAGAATGGAGGTGTGTGAAGTCTTAGATGGAGTTGTGTGAACTCATAATATGGAGGTGTTTGAAATCATAGAATGGAGTTTTGTGAAGTCACAGAATGGAGCTGTGTGAATTCAGAATGGAAGTGTGTGAAGTCATAGAATGGAGGTGTGTGAAGTCAGAATGGAGGTGTGTGAACTCATAGAATGGAGGTGTGTGAAGTCACCGAATGGAAGTGTGTGAAGTCATACAATGTAGGTGTGTGAAGTCATACAATGAAGGTGTGTGAAGTCATAGAATGGAGGTGTGTGAAATCATAGAATGGAGGTTTGTGAAGTCACGGAATGGAGGTGTGTGAACAAAGAATGGAGGTGTGCGAAGTCACAGAATGGAGGTGTGTGAAGTCATAGCATGGAGGTATGTGAAATCATAGAATGGAAGTGTGTGAACTCATAGGATGGAGGTGTGTGAAGTCCTAAAATGGAGGTGTGTGAAGTCATAGAATGGAGTTGTGTGAAGTCATAGAATGGAGGTTTGTGAAGTCCCAGAATGGAGGTGTGTGAAGTCATAGAATGGAGTTGGGTGAAGTCAGAATGGAGTTGTGTGAAGTCATCGAATGGAGGTGTGTGAACTCAGAATGGAGGTGTGTGAAGTCACAGAATGGTGGTTTGCGAAGTCATTGAATGGAGGTGTGTGAAGTCATAGAATGGATGTTTATGAATTAAGAATGAAGGTGTGTGAAGTCATAGAATGGAGGTGTGTGAACTGACAGAATGGAGGTGTGTGAACTCGTGGAATGGAGGGGTGTGAAGTAAAAGAATGTAGGTGTGGGAAGTCAAAGAATGGATGTTTCTAAAGTAAGAATGAAGGTGTGCGAAGTCATAGAAAGGAGGTGTGGGAAGTCATAGAATGGAGGAGTGTGAAGTCATAGAGTGCAGGTGAGTGAAGTCACAGTTTCGAGGTCTGTGAAGTCATAGAATGGAGGTGTGTGATGTCAGAATGGGGGTGTGCGAAGTCATAGAATGGAGGTGTGTGAAGTCAGAATGGAGGTGTATGAAATCTTAGATGGAGTTGTGTGAACTCATAGTATGGAGGTGTTTGAAATCATAGAATGCAGTTTTGTGAAGTCACAGAATGGAGGTGTGTGAACTCATAGAATGGAGGTGTGTGACGTCACAATGGAAGTGTGTGAAGTCATAGAATGGAGGTGTGTGAAGTCAGAATGGAGGTGTGTGAACTCATAGAATGGAGGTATGTGACGTCACAATGGAAGTGTGTGAAGTCATAGAATGGAGGTGTGTGAGGTCACAGAATGGAGGTGTGTGAAGTCATAGAATGGAGGTGTGTGAAGTCACAGAATGGAATTGTGTGAAGTCATAGAATGGAGGTGTTTCAAGTTATAGAATGGATGTTTGTAAAGTAAGAATGAAGGTGTGTGAAGTCATAGAATGGCAGTGTGTGACGTCAAAGAATTGAGGTGTGTGAAGTCATAGAATGGAGCTGTGTGAAGTCATAATGGAGGTGTGTGAAGTCACAGAATGGAGGTGTGTCAACTCAGAATTAAGGTGTGTGAAGTCAAAGAATGGAGGTGTGTGAAGTCATAGAACGGAGGTGTGTGAAGTCATAGAATGTATGTTTGTGAAGTAAGAATGAAGGTGTGTGAAGTCATAGAATGGAGGCATGTGAAGTCAAATTGGAGAGGTGTGAAGTCGGAGAATGGAGGTGTGTGAAGTCACAGAATGCAGGTGTGTGAATTCAGAATGGAGGTGTGAAGTCATAGAATGGAGGTGTGTGAAGTCATACAATGAAGGTGTGTGAAGTCATAGAATGGAGATGTGTGAAGTCAACGAAAGGAGGTGTGTGAAGTCACAAAATGGAGATGTGTAAAGTTAAAATGGAGAAGCGCAACGTCATAAAATGGAGGTGTGTGAAGTCATAGAACGGAGGTGTGTGAAATCATAGAATGGACGTTTGTGAAGTCACAGAATGGAGGTGTGTGAAGTCACAGAATGGAGGCTTGTGAAGTCATAGAATGGAGGTATGTGAATTCAAATTGGAGAGGTGTGAAGTTGGAGAATGGAGATGTGTGAAGTCACAGAATGGAGGTGTGTGAAGTCATAGAATGGATATGTGTGAAGTCAGAATGGAGGTGTGTGAACTCATAGAATGGAGGTTTGTGAACTCATAGAATGGAGGTGTGTGACGTCACAATGGAAGTGTGTGAAGTCATAGAATCGAGATGTGTGAAGTCACAGAATAGAGGTCTGTGAAGTCAGAATGGAAGTGTGTGACGTCCTAAAATGGAGTTGTGTGAAGTCATAGAATGGAGGTGTGTGAAATCATAGAATGGAGGTTTGTGAAGTCACAGAATGGAGGTGTGTGAACTCAGAATGGAGGTGTGTGAAGTCACAGAATGGAGGTGTGTGAAGTCATAGCATGGAGGTATGTGAAATCATAGAATGGAAGTGTGTGAAGTCATAGAATGGAGGTGTGTGAAGTCATAAATGAAGGTGTGTGATGTCGTAGAAAGGAGGTGTGTGAAGTCACCGAAGGGAGGTGTGCGAAGTCACATAATGGAGGTGTGTGAAGTCACAGAATGGAGGTTTGTGAAGTCATAGAATGGAGGTATGTGAAGTCAAATTGGAGAGGTGTGAAGTCGGAGAATGGAGGTGTGTGAAGTCACAGAATGGAGGTGTGTGAAGTCATAGAATGGAGGTGTGTGAAGTCATATCATGGAGGTGTGTGAAGTCACAGAATGGAGGTGTGTGAAATCAGAATGGAGGTGTGAAGTCATAGAATGGAGGTGTGTGAAGTCATAGAATGGAGGTGTGGGAAGTCATAGAATGGAGAAGTGTGAAGTCATAGAGTGAAGGTCAGTGAAGTCACAGATTTGAGGTCTGTGAAGTCATAGAATTGAGGTGTGTGAAGCCAGAATGAAGGTGTGTAGTCATAGAATGCAGGTCTGTGAATTCATAGAATGGAGGTGGGTGACGTCACAATGGAAGGGTGTGAAGTCATAGAATGGAGGTGTGTGAAGTCACAGAATGGAGGTGTGTGAAGTCAAAATGGAGGTGTGTGACGTCATAAAATGGAGGAGTGTGAAGTCATAGAATGGAGGTGTGTGAAATCATAGAATGGAGGTTTGTGAAGTCATATAGTGGAGGTGTCTGAAGTCACAGAATGTAGGTTTGTGAAGTCATAGAATGGAGGCATGTGAAGTCAAATTGGAGAGGTGTGAAGTCGGAGAATGGAGGTGTGCGAAGTCACAGAATGGAGGTGTGTGAAGTCAGAATGGAGGTGTGAAGTCATAGAATGGAGGTGGGTGAAGTCATAGAATGGAGGTGTGTGAAGTAATACAGTGAAGGTGTGTGAAGTCATAGAATGGAGATGTGTGAAGTCAACGAAGGGAGGTGTGTGAAGTCACATAATGGAGGTGTGTGAAGTTAAAATGGAGGTGCATAACGTCATAAAATGGAGGTGTGTGAAGTCATAGAACGGAGGTGTGTGAAATCATAGAATGGACGTTTGTGAAGTCATAGAATGGAGGTGTGTGAAATCATAGAATGGAGGTTTGTGAAGTCACAGAATGGAGGTGTGTGAACTCCGAATGGAGGTGTGTGAATTCACAGAATGGAGGTGTGTGAAGCAATAGCATGAAGGTATGTGAAATCATAGAATGGACGTGTGTGAAGTCATAGAATGGAGGTGTGTGAAGTCATACAATGAAGGTGTGTGAAGTCATAGAATGGAGGTGTGTGAAGTCACAGAATGGAGGTGTGTGAAGTCACATAATGGAGGTGTGTGAAGTCAAAATGGAGGTGTGTGACGTCATAAAATGGAGGTGTGTGAAGTCATAGAATCAGGTGTGTGAAATCATACAATGGAGGTTTGTGAAGTCACAGAATGGAGGTGGCTGTAGTCACATAATGGAGGTTTGTGAAGTCATAGAATGGAGGTATGTGAAGTAAAATTGGAGGGTTTGAAGTCGGAGAATGGAGGTGTGTGAAGTCACAGAATGGAGGTGTGTGAAGTCACAGAATGGAGGTGTGTGAAGTCATAGAATGGAGGTGTGTGAAGTCACAGAATGGACGGGTATGAAGTCATAGAATGGAGGTGTATGATGTCAGAATGGAGGTGTGCGGAGTCATAGAATATAGGTGTGTGAAGTCAGAATGGAGGTGTGTGAAGTCATAGATGGAGTTGTGTGAATTCATAGTATGGAGGTGTGTGAAATCATAGAATGGAATTTTGTGAAGTCACAGAATGGAGCTGTGTGAATTCAGAATGGAGGTGTGTGAAGCCATAGAATGGAGGTGTGTGAAGTCAGAATGGAGGTGTGTGAAATCAAAGAATGGAAGTGTGTGACGTCACAATGAAAGTGTGTGAAGTCATAAAATTGAGGTGTGTGACGTCAAAGAAAGGAGGTGTGTGAAGTCATAGAATGGAGTTGTGTGAAGTCAGAATGGAGGTGTGTGAAGTCTCAGAATGGAGGTGTGTGAACACAGAATGGAGGTGTGTGAAGTCAAAGAATGGAGGTGTGTGAAGTCCTAGAATGGAGGTGTGTGAAGTCATAGAAAGTATGTTTGTGAAGTAAGAATGAAGGTGTGTGAAGTCATAGAATGGAGGTGTGTGAAGTCACAGTATGGAGGTGTGTGAAGTCATAGAATGGAGGTGTGTGAAGTCATAGAAAGGAGGTGTGTGAAGTCATATAATGGAGGTGTGTGAAGTCACAGAATGAAGGTGTGTGAAGTCAGAATGGAGGTGTGAAGTCATAGAATGGAGGTGGGTGAAGTCATAGAAAGGAGGTGAGGGAAGTCATATAATGGAGGACTGTGAAGTCATAGAGTGGAGGTGATTGAAGTCACAGATTCGAGGTCTGTGAAGTCATAGAATGGAGGTGTGTGAAGTCAGAATGGAGGTGTGTGAAGTCATAGAATGGAGGTGTGTGAACTCATAGAAAGGAGATGTGTGATGTCGCAAAGGAAGTGTGTGAAGTCATAGAATGGAGGTGTGTGAAGTCACAGAATGCAAGTGTGTGAAGTCAAAATGGAGGGGTGTGACGTCCTGAAATTGAGGTGTGTGAAGTCATAGAATGGAGGTGTGTGAAATCATAGAATGGAGGTGTGTGAACTCATAGAATGGAGGTGTGTGACGTCGCAATGGAAGTGTGTGAAGACATAGAATGGAGGTGTGTGAATTCAGAGAATGGAGGTTTGTGAAGTCACAGAATGGAGGTGTGTGAAGTCAGAATGGAGGTGTGAAATCATAGAATGGAGGTGGGTGAAGTCATAGAAATTAGTTGTGGGAAGTCATAGAAAGTAGAAGTGTGAAGACATAGAGTTGAGGTCAAAGAAGTCATAGAATGGAGGTGTGTGAACACAGAATGTAGGTTTGCGAAGTCGTAGAACAGAGGTGTGTGAAGTCAGAATGGAGGTGTGTGAAGTCATAGAATGGAGGTGTGTGAACTCATAGAACGGAGGTTTTTGGCGTCACAATGGAAGTGTGTGAAGTCATAGAATGGAGGTTAGTGAAGTCACAGAATGGAGGTGTGTGAAGTCACAGAATGGAGGATTGTGAAGTCATAGAGTGGAGGTATGTGAACTCAAATTGGAGGGGTGTGAAGTCGGAGAATGGAGGTGTGTGAAGTCACAATATGGAGGTGGGTGAAGTCACAGAATGGAGGTGTGTGAAGTCATAGAATGGAGATGTGTGAAGTCATATAATGGAGGTGTGTGAAGTCACAGAATGGAGGTGTGTGAAGTCAGAATGGAGGTGTGAAGTCATAGAATGGAGGTGGGTGAAGTCATAGAAAGGAGGTGTGGGAAGTCATAGAATGGAGGAGTGTGAAGTCATAGAGTGGAGGTGAGTGAAGTCACAGATTCGAGGTCTGTGAACTCATAGAATGGAGGTGTGTGAAGTCAGAATGGAGATGTGTGAAGTCATAGAATAGAGGTGTGTGAACTCATAGAATGGAGGTGTGTGACGTGACAATGGAAGTGTGTGAAGTCATAGAATGGAGGTGTGTGAAGTCACAGAATGGAGGTGTGTAAAGTCACAGAATGGAGGTGTGTGAAGTCAGAATGCAGGTGTGAAGTCATAGAATGGAGGTGGGTGAAGTCATAGAAAGGAGGTGTGGGAAGTCATAGAATGGAGGAGTGTGAAGTCATAGAGTGGAGGTGTGTGAAGTCATAGAATGGAAGTTTGTGAAGACATAGAATGGAGGTGTGTGAATTCAAATTGGAGAGGTGTGAAGTTGGAGAAATAAGGTGTGTGAAGTCACAGAATTGAGGTGTGTGAAGTCATAGAATGGATATGTGTGAAGTCAGAATGGAGGTGTGTGAACTCATAGAATGGAGGTGTGTGAACTCATAGAATGGAGGTTTGTGAAGTCACAGAATGGAGGTGTGTGAACTCAGAATGGAGGTGTGTGAAGTCACAGAATGGAGGTGTGTGAAGTCATAGCATGGAGGTATGTGAAATCATAGAATGGAAGTGTGTGAAGTCATAGAATGGAGGTGTGTGAAGTCATACAATGAAGGTGTGTGAAGTCATAGAATGGAGGTGTGTGAAGTCACCGAAGGGAGGTGTGTGAAGTCACATAATGGAGGTGTGTGAAGTCACAGAATGGAGGTTTGTGAAGTCATAGAATGGAGGTATGTGAAGTCAAATTGGAGAGGTGTGAAGTCGGAGAATGGAGGTGTGTGAAGTCACAGAATGGAGGTGTGTGAAGTCATAGAATGGAGGTGTGTGAAGTCAGAATGGAGGTGTGAAGTCATAGAATGGAGGTGGGTGAAGTCATAGAAATGAGGTGTGTGAAGTCATAGAATGGAGGAGTATGAATTCATAGAGTGGAGGTGAGTGAAGTCACAGATTCGAGGTCTGTGAAGTCATAGAATGGAGGTGTGTGAAGTCATAATGAATGTGGGCGAAGTCATAGAATGAGGTGTGTGAACTCATAGAATGGAGGTGTGTGACGTCACAATGGAAGTGTGTGAAGTCATAGAATGGAGGTGTGTGAAGTCACAGAATGGAGGTGTGTGAAGTCAAAATGCAGGTGTGTGACATCCTAAAATGGAGGTGTGTGAAGTCATAGAATGGAGGTGTGTGAAGTCATAGAAAGAAGGTGTGGGAAGTCATAGAATGGAGGTCTGTGAATTCATAGAATGGAGGCGTGTGACGTCAGAATGGAAGGGTGTGAAGTCATAGAATGGAGGTGTGTGAAGTCACAGAATGGAGGTGTGTGAAGTCACAGAATGGAGGTGTCTGAAGACACAGAATGGAAGTTTGTGAAGTCATAGAATGGAGGCATGTGAAGTCAAATTGGAGAGGTGTGAAGTCGAGAATGGAGGTGTGTGAAGTTCCAGAATGGAGGTGTGTGAAGTCAGAATGGAGGTGTGAAGTCATAGAATGGAGGTGGGTGAAGTCATAGAATGCAGGTGTATGAAGTCATACAATGAAGGTGTGTGAAGTCATAGAATGGAGATGTGTGAAGTCAACGGAGGGAGGTGTGTGAAGTCACATAATGGAGGTGTGTGAAGTTAAAATGGAGGTGCGTAACGTCATAAAATGGAGGTGTGTGAAGTCATAGAACGGAAGTGTGTGAAATCATAGAATGGACGTTTGTGAAGTCACAGAATGGAGGTGTGTGAAGTCACAGAATGGAAGTTTGTGAAGTCAAAGAATGGAGGTGTGTGAATTCAAATTGGAGAAGTGTGAAGTTCGAGAATGGAGATGTGTGAAGTCACAGAATGGAGGTGTGTGAAGTCATAGAACGGAGGTGTGTGAAATCATAGAATGGACGTTTGTGAAGTCACAGAATGGAGGTGTGTGAAGTCACAGAATGGAGGTTTGTGAAGTCATAGAATGGAGGTATGTGAATTCAAATTGGAGAAGTGTGAAGTTGGAGAATGGCGATGTGTGAAGTCACAGAATGGAGGTCTGTGAAGTCAAAATGGAGTTGTGTGACGTCCTTAAATAGAGGTGTGTGAAGTCTTAGTATGGAGGTGTGTGAAATCATAGAATGGAGGTTTGTGAAGTCACAGAATGGAGGTGTGTGACCTCAGAATGGAGGTGTGTGAAGTCACAGAATGGAGGTGTGTGAAGTCATAGAATGGAAGTGTGTGAAGTCATAGAATGGAGGTGTGTGAAGTCACAGAATGGACGGTATGAAGTCATAGAATGGAGGTGTGTGAAGTCACACAATGGAGGTGTTTGAAGTCATATATTGGAGGTGTGTGAAGTCATAATGAATGTGTGAAGTCATAGAATGGATGTGTGTGAAATCATAGAATGAGGGGGTGTGAGGTCATAGAATGGAGGTGTATGAATTCACAGAATGGGGGTGTGTGAAGTCATAGAATGGAAGTGTGTGAAGCCACAGAATGGAGGTGTGTGAAGTCCGGAATGGAGGTGTGTGAAGTCACCGAAAGGAATTGTGTGAACTCCGAATGGAGGTGTGTGAAGTCACAGAATGGAGGTTTGTGAAGTCATAGAAAGGAGGTGTGCGAAGTCATAGAATGGATGTTTCTGAAGTAAAAATAAAGGTGTGTGAAGTCATAGAATGGAGGTGTGTGAAGTCACAGAATGGAGGTGTGTGAAGTCAGAATGGAGGTGTGTAGTCATAGATTGGAGGCGGGTGAAGTCATAGAAAGGAGGTGTGGGAATTCATAGAATGGAGGAGCGTGAAGTCATAGAGTGCAGGTGAGTGAAATCACAGATTCCAGGTCTGTGAAGTCATAGAATGGAGGTGTGTGATGTCAGAATGGAGGTATGCGAAGTCATAGAATAGAGGTGAGTGAAGTCAGAATGGAGGTGTGTGAAGTCATAGATGGAGTTGTGTGAAGTCATAGTATGGAGGTTTGTGAAATCATAGAATGGAGTTTTGTGAAGACACAGAATGGAGCTGTGTGAATTCAGAATGGAGGTGTGTGAAGTCATAGAATGGAGGTGCGTGAAGTCAGAATGGAGGTGTGTGAACTCAGAGAATGGAGGTGTGTGACGTCACAATGGAAGTGTGTGAAGTCATAGAAAGGAGGTGTGTGAAGTCACAGAATGGAGGTGTGTGATATCACAGAATGGAGTTGTGTGAAGTCACAAAATGGAGGTGTGTAGAGTCACAGAATGGAGGTGTATGAAGTTATAGAATGGATGTTTGTAAAGAAAGAATGAAGGTGTGTGAAGTCATACAATGGAGGTGTGTGAAGTCATAGAATGGAGCAGTGTGAAGTCAGAATGGAGTTGTGTGAAGTCACTGAATGGAGGTGTGTCAACTCAGAATTTAGGTGTGTGAAGTCAAAGAATGGAGGTGTGTGAAGTCATAGAATTCAGGTGTGTGAAGTAGGAATGGAGGTGTGTGAAGTCACAGAATTGAGGTGTGTGAACACAGAATGGAGGTGTGTGAAGTCAAAGAATGGAGGTGTGTGAAGTCATACAATGGAAGTGTGTGAAGTCATACAATGTATGTTTGTGAAGTAAGAATGAAGGTGTGTGAAATCATAGAATGGAGGTGTGTGAAGTCACAGAATGGAGGTGTGTGAAGTCATAGAATGGAGGTGTGTGAAGTCATAGAACGGAGGTGTGTGAAGTCATATAATGGAGGTGTGTGAAGTCATAGAATGGAGGTGTGTGAAATCAGAATGGAGGTGTGAAATCATAGAATGGAGGAGTGTGAAGTCATAGAGTGGAGGTGAGTGAAGTCATAGATTCGAGGTCTGTGAAGTCATAGAATGGAGGTGTGTGAAGTCAGACTGGATGTGTGTGAAGTCACAGAATGGAGGTGTGTGAACTCATAAAATGGAGGTGTGTGACGTCACAATGGAAGTGTGTGAAGTCATAGAATGGATGTGTGTGAAGTCACAGAATGGAGGTGTGAGAAGTCAAAATGGAGGTGCGTGACGTCCTAAAATGGAGGTGTGTGAAGTCATAGAATGGAGGTGTGTGAAATCATAGAATGGAGGTATGTGAAGTCACAGAATGGAGGTGTGTGAACTCCGAATGGAGGTGTGTGAATTCACAGAATGGAGGTGTGTGAAGTCATAACATGAAGGTATGTGAAATCATAGAATGGACGTGTGTGAAGTCATAGAATGGAGGTGTGTGAAGTCATACAATGAAGGTGTGTGAAGTCATAGAATGGAGGTGTGTGAAGTCACAGAATGGAGGTGTGTGAAGTCACATAATGGAGGTGTGTGAAGTCATAGAATGGAGGTGTGTGAAATTATAGATTGGAGGTTTGTGACGTCAAATTGGAGGCTTTGAAGTCGGAGAATGGAGGTGTCTGAAGTAACAGAATGGAGGTGGGTGAAGTCATAGAGTGGAGGGTCAATGTAGTGATAGAATGGAGGTGTGTGAAGTCAGAATGTAGGTTTGCGAAGTCGTAGAATAGAGGTGTGTGAAGTCAGAATGGAGGTGTGTGAAGTCAGAGAATGGAGGTGTGTGAAGTCAGAATGGAGACGTGAAGTCATAGAATGGAGGTGGGTGAAGTCATAGAAAGTAGGTGTGGGAAGTCATAGATTGGGGAATGTGAAGTCATAGAGTGGAGGTGAGTGAAGTCACAGATTCGAGGTCTGTGAAGTCATAGAATGGAGGTGTGTGAAGTCAGAATGGAGATGTGTGAAGACATAGAATGGAGGTGTGTGAACTCATAGAATGGATGTTTGTGAGGTCACAATGGAAGTGTGTGAAGTCATAGAATGGAGGTGTGTGAAGTCACAGAATGGAGGTGTGTGAAGTCACAGAATGGAGGTGTGTGAACTCAGAATATAGGTGTGAAGTCATAGAATGGAGGTGGGTGAAGTCATAGAAAGGAGGTGTGGGAAGTAATAGAATGGAGGAGTGTGAAGTCATAGAGTGGAGGGGTGTGAAGTCACAGAATAGAGGTGTGGGAAGTCACAGACTGGAGGTGTGTGAAGTCATATATTGGAGGTGTGTGAAGTCAAAATGGATGTGTGAAGTCATAGAATGGATGTGTGTGAAATCATAGAATGAGGGTGTGTGAGGACATAGAATGGAGGTGTGTGAAGTCACAGAATGGGGGTGTGTGAAGTCATAGAATGGAAGTGTGTGAAGTCACAGAATGGAGGTGAGTGAAGTCTGAATGGAGGTGTATGAAGTCACCGAATGGAATTGTGTGAACTCAGAATGGAGGTGTGTGAAGTCACAGAATGGAGGTTTGTGAAGTCATAGAAAGGAGGTGTGTGAAGTCATAAAATGGATGTTTCTGAAGTAAAAATAAAGGTGTGTGAAGTCATAGATTGGAGGTGTGTAAAGTCATAGAATGGAGGTGTGTGAACTCATAGAATGGAGGTGTGTGACGTCACAACTGAAGTGTGTGAAGTAAGAGAATGGAGGTTTGTGAAGTCACAGAATGGAGGTGTGTGAAGTCACATAATGGAGGTTTGTGAAGTCATAGAATGGAGGTATGTGAAGTCAAATTGGAGGGGTGTGAAGTCGGAGAATGGAGGTGTGTGAAGTCACAGAATGGAGGTGGGTGAAGTCATAGAATGGACCTGTGTGAAGTCATAGAATGGAGGTGTGTGAAGTCACAGAATGGAGATGTGCGAAGTCAAAAAGGTGGTGTGAGAAGTCACAAAGGTAAGTAAGTGTGTGAAGTGACAGAATGGAGGTGTGTGAAGTCAAAATGGAGGTGTGTGAAGTCAAAGAATGTAGGTTTGTGAAGTCATCGAATGGAGTTGTGTGAAGTCACAGAATGGAGGTGTGTGAAGTCACAATAGAGGTGTGCGAAGTCATAGAATGGAGGGGTGTGAAGTCAGAATGGAGGTGTGTGAAGTCATAGAATGGAGGTGTGTGAAGTCACACAATGGAGGTGTTTGAAGTCATATATTGGAGGTGTGTGAAGTCATAATGAATGTGTGAAGTCATAGAATGGATGTGTGTGAAATCATAGAATGAGGGGGTGTGAGGTCATAGAATGGAGGTGTATGAATTCACAGAATGGGGGTGTGTGAAGTCATAGAATGGAAGTGTGTGAAGCCACAGAATGGAGGTGTGTGAAGTCCGGAATGGAGGTGTGTGAAGTCACCGAAAGGAATTGTGTGAACTCCGAATGGAGGTGTGTGAAGTCACAGAATGGAGGTTTGTGAAGTCATAGAAAGGAGGTGTGCGAAGTCATAGAATGGATGTTTCTGAAGTAAAAATAAAGGTGTGTGAAGTCATAGAATGGAGGTGTGTGAAGTCACAGAATGGAGGTGTGTGAAGTCAGAATGGAGGTGTGTAGTCATAGATTGGAGGCGGGTGAAGTCATAGAAAGGAGGTGTGGGAATTCATAGAATGGAGGAGCGTGAAGTCATAGAGTGCAGGTGAGTGAAATCACAGATTCGAGGTCTGTGAAGTCATAGAATGGAGGTGTGTGATGTCAGAATGGAGGTATGCGAAGTCATAGAATAGAGGTGAGTGAAGTCAGAATGGAGGTGTGTGAAGTCATAGATGGAGTTGTGTGAAGTCATAGTATGGAGGTTTGTGAAATCATAGAATGGAGTTTTGTGAAGACACAGAATGGAGCTGTGTGAATTCAGAATGGAGGTGTGTGAAGTCATAGAATGGAGGTGTGTGAAGTCAGAATGGAGGTGTGTGAACTCAGAGAATGGAGGTGTGTGACGTCACAATGGAAGTGTGTGAAGTCATAGAAAGGAGGTGTGTGAAGTCACAGAATGGAGGTGTGTGATATCACAGAATGGAGTTGTGTGAAGTCACAAAATGGAGGTGTGTAGAGTCACAGAATGGAGGTGTATGAAGTTATAGAATGGATGTTTGTAAAGAAAGAATGAAGGTGTGTGAAGTCATAGAATGGAGGTGTGTGACGTCAAAGAATGGAGGTGTGTGAAGTCATAGAATGGAGCTGTGTGAAGTCAGAATGGAGTTGTGTGAAGTCAATGAATGGAGGTGTGTCAACTCAGAATTTAGGTGTGTGAAGTCAAAGAATGGAGGTGTGTGAAGTCATAGAATTCAGGTGTGTGAAGTAAGAATGGAGGTGTGTGAAGTCACAGAATTGAGGTGTGTGAACACAGAATGGAGGTGTGTGAAGTCAAAGAATGGAGGTGTGTGAAGTCATACAATGGAAGTGTGTGAAGTCATACAATGTATGTTTGTGAAGTAAGAATGAAGGTGTGTGAAATCATAGAATGGAGGTGTGTGAAGTCACAGAATGGAGGTGTGTGAAGTCATAGAATGGAGGTGTGTGAAGTCATAGAACGGAGGTGTGTGAAGTCATATAATGGAGGTGTGTGAAGTCATAGAATGGAGGTGTGTGAAATCAGAATGGAGGTGTGAAGTCATAGAATGGAGGAGTGTGAAGTCATAGAGTGGAGGTGAGTGAAGTCATAGATTCGAGGTCTGTGAAGTCATAGAATGGAGGTGTGTGAAGTCAGACTGGATGTGTGTGAAGTCACAGAATGGAGGTGTGTGAACTCATAAAATGGAGGTGTGTGACGTCACAATGGAAGTGTGTGAAGTCATAGAATGGATGTGTGTGAAGTCACAGAATGGAGGTGTGAGAAGTCAAAATGGAGGTGCGTGACGTCCTAAAATGGAGGTGTGTGAAGTCATAGAATGGAGGTGTGTGAAATCATAGAATGGAGGTATGTGAAGTCACAGAATGGAGGTGTGTGAACTCCGAATGGAGGTGTGTGAATTCACAGAATGGAGGTGTGTGAAGTCATAACATGAAGGTATGTGAAATCATAGAATGGACGTGTGTGAAGTCATAGAATGGAGGTGTGTGAAGTCATACAATGAAGGTGTGTGAAGTCATAGAATGGAGGTGTGTGAAGTCACAGAATGGAGGTGTGTGAAGTCACATAATGGAGGTGTGTGAAGTCATAGAATGGAGGTGTGTGAAATTATAGATTGGAGGTTTGTGACGTCAAATTGGAGGCTTTGAAGTCGGAGAATGGAGGTGTCTGAAGTAACAGAATGGAGGTGGGTGAAGTCATAGAGTGGAGGGTCAATGTAGTGATAGAATGGAGGTGTGTGAAGTCAGAATGTAGGTTTGCGAAGTCGTAGAATAGAGGTGTGTGAAGTCAGAATGGAGGTGTGTGAAGTCAGAGAATGGAGGTGTGTGAAGTCAGAATGGAGACGTGAAGTCATAGAATGGAGGTGGGTGAAGTCATAGAAAGTAGGTGTGGGAAGTCATAGATTGGGGAATGTGAAGTCATAGAGTGGAGGTGAGTGAAGTCACAGATTCGAGGTCTGTGAAGTCATAGAATGGAGGTGTGTGAAGTCAGAATGGAGATGTGTGAAGACATAGAATGGAGGTGTGTGAACTCATAGAATGGATGTTTGTGAGGTCACAATGGAAGTGTGTGAAGTCATAGAATGGAGGTGGGTGAAGTCATAGAAAGGAGGTGTGGGAAGTAATAGAATGGAGGAGTGTGAAGTCATAGAGTGGAGGGGTGTGAAGTCACAGAATAGAGGTGTGGGAAGTCACAGACTGGAGGTGTGTGAAGTCATATATTGGAGGTGTGTGAAGTCAAAATGGATGTGTGAAGTCATAGAATGGATGTGTGTGAAATCATAGAATGAGGGTGTGTGAGGACATAGAATGGAGGTGTGTGAAGTCACAGAATGGGGGTGTGTGAAGTCATAGAATGGAAGTGTGTGAAGTCACAGAATGGAGGTGAGTGAAGTCTGAATGGAGGTGTATGAAGTCACCGAATGGAATTGTGTGAACTCAGAATGGAGGTGTGTGAAGTCACAGAATGGAGGTTTGTGAAGTCATAGAAAGGAGGTGTGTGAAGTCATAAAATGGATGTTTCTGAAGTAAAAATAAAGGTGTGTGAAGTCATAGATTGGAGGTGTGTAAAGTCATAGAATGGAGGTGTGTGAACTCATAGAATGGAGGTGTGTGACGTCACAACTGAAGTGTGTGAAGTAAGAGAATGGAGGTTTGTGAAGTCACAGAATGGAGGTGTGTGAAGTCACATAATGGAGGTTTGTGAAGTCATAGAATGGAGGTATGTGAAGTCAAATTGGAGGGGTGTGAAGTCGGAGAATGGAGGTGTGTGAAGTCACAGAATGGAGGTGGGTGAAGTCACAGAATGGACCTGTGTGAAGTCATAGAATGGAGGTGTGTGAAGTCACAGAATGGAGATGTGCGAAGTCAAAAAGGTGGTGTGAGAAGTCACAAAGGTAAGTAAGTGTGTGAAGTGACAGAATGGAGGTGTGTGAAGTCAAAATGGAGGTGTGTGAAGTCAAAGAATGTAGGTTTGTGAAGTCATCGAATGGAGTTGTGTGAAGTCACAGAATGGAGGTGTGTGAAGTCACAATAGAGGTGTGCGAAGTCATAGAATGGAGGGGTGTGAAGTCAGAATGGAGGTGTGTGAAGTCATAGAATGGAGGTGTGAAGTCACAATGGAGGTGTGTGAAGTCATAGAATGGAGGTGTGTGAAGTCAGAATAGAGGTGTGTGAAGTCATAGAATGGAGGTGTGTGAAGTCACATAATAGAGGTGTGGGAAGTCACAGAATGGGGATGTGTGAGGTCACAGAATGGAGGTGTGTGAACTCAGAATGGAGGTGTGTAAAGTCACAGATTGGAGGTGTGTGAAGTCATAGAATTGAAGTGTGTGAAGTCATAGAATGGAGGTGTGTGAAGTCACAGAAGGGACGGTATGAAGTGATAGAATGGAGGTGTGTGAAGTCACACAGTTGAGGTGTTTGTAGTCATATATTGGAGGTGTGTGAACTCAAAATGGATGTGTGAAGTCATGGAATGGATGTGTGTGAAATTATAGAATGAGGGTGTGTGAGGTCATAGAATGGAGGTGTGTGAAATCACAGAATGGGGGTGTGTGAAGTCATAGAATGGAGGTGTGTGAAGTCACAGAATGGAGGTGTGTGAAGTCACAGAATGGAGGTGTGTGAAGTCAGAATGGAGTTGTGAAGTCATAGAATGGAGGTGGGTGAAGTCATAGAAAGGAGGTATGGGAAGTCATAGAATGGAGGAGTGTGAAGTCATAGAGTGGAGGGGTGTGAAGTCACAGAATAGAGGTGTGGGAAGTCACAGAGTGGAGGTGTGTGACGTCACAGATTGGAGGTGTGTGAACTCAGTATGGAGGTGTGTAAAGTCACAGAATGGAGGTGTGTGAAGTCATAGAATTGAAGTGTGTGAAGTCATAGAATCGAGGTGTGTGAAGTCACAGAATGGACGGTATGAAGTCATAGAATGGAGGTGTGTGAAATCACACAATTGAGGTGTGTGAAGTCATATATTGGAGGTTTGTGAAGTCAAAATGGATGTGTGAAGTCATAGAATGGATGTGTGTGAAATCATAGAATGAGAGTGTGTGAGGTCATAGAATGGAGGTTTGTGAAGTCACAGAATGGGGGTGTGTGAAGTCATAGAATGGAAGTGTGTGAAGTCACAGAATGGAGGTGTGTGAAGTCTGCATGGAGGTGTGTGAAGTCACCGAATGGAATTGTGTGAACTCAGAATGGAGGTGTGTGAAGTCACAGAATGGAGGTTTGTGAAGTCATAGAAAGGAGGTGTGTGAAGTCATAGAATGGATGTTTCTGAAGTAAAAATAAAGGTGTGTGAAGTCGTAGAATGGAGGTGTGTAAAGTCATAGAATGGAGGTGTGTGAACTCATAGAATGGAGGTGTGTGACGTCACAACTGAAGTGTGTGAAGTAATAGAATGGAGGTTTGTGAAGTCACAGAATGGAGGTGTGTGAAGTCACAGAATGGAGGTTTGTTTAGTCATAGAATGGAGGTATGTGAAGTCAAATTGGAGGGGTGTGAAGTCGGAGAATGGAGGTGTGTGAAGTCACAGAATGGAGGTGGGTGAATTCACAGAATGGACCTGTGTGAAGTCATAGAATGGAGGTGTGTGAAGTCACAGAATGGAGATGTGCGAAGTCAAAAATTTGGTGTGAGAAGTCACAAATATAAGTAAGTGTGTGAAGTCACAAAATGGAGGTGTGTGAAGTCAAAATAGAGGTGTGTGAAGTCAAAGAATGTAGGTTTGTGAAGTCATCGAATGGAGTTGTGTGAAGTCACAGAATAGAGGTGTGTGAAGTCACAATAGAGGTGTGCGAAGTCATAGAATGGAGGTGTGTGAAGTTAGAATGGAGGTGTGTGAAGTCATAGAATGGAGGTGTGTGAAATCAGAATAGAGGTGTGTGAAGTCATAGAATGGAGGTGTGTGAAGTCACATAATAGAGGAGTGGAAAGTCACAGAATGGAGGTGTGTGACGTCACAGAATGGAGGTGTGTGAACTCAGAATGGAGGTGTGTAAAGTCACAGACTGGATGTGTGTGAAGTCATAGAATGGAAGTGTGTGAAGTCATAGAATGGAGGTGTGTGAAGTCACAGAAGGGACGGTATGAAGTGACAGAATGGAGGTGTGTGAAGTCACACAGTTGAGGTGTTTGAAGTCATATATTGGACGTGTGTGAACTCAAAATGGATGTGTGAAGTCATAGAATGGATGTGTGTGAAATCATAGAATGAGGGTGTGTGAGGTCATAGAATGGAGGTGTGTGAAATCACAGAATGGGGGTGTGTGAAGTCATAGAATGGAGGTGTGTGAAGTCATCGAATGGAAGTGTGTGAAGTCACAGAATGGAGGTGTGTGAAGTCTGAATGGAGGTGTGTGAAGTCACCGAATGGAGTTGTGTGAACTCAGAATGGAGGTGTGTGAAGTCACAGAATGGAGGTTTGTAAAGTCATAGAATGGAGCTGTGTGAAGTCATAGAATGAATGTTTCTGAAGTAAAAATGAAGGTGTGTGAAGTCATAGAATGGAGGTGTGTGAGTCACAGAATGGAGGTGTGTGAAATCAGAATGGATATGTGTAGTCATAGATTGGAGACGGGTGAAGTCATAGAAAGGAGGTGTGGGAATTCATAGAATGGAGGAGCGTGAACTCATAGAGTGCAGGTGAGTGAAATCACAGACTTGAGGTCTGTGAAGTCATAGAATGGAGGTGTGTGATGTCAGAATGGAGGTGTGTGAAATCATAGAATGGAGTTTTGTGAAGACACAGAATGGAGCTGTGTGAATTCAGAATGGAGGTGAGTGAAGTCATAGTATGGAGGTGTGTGAAGTCAGAATGGAGGTGTGTGAACTCATAGAATGGAGGTGTGTGACGTCGCAATGGAAGTGTGTGAAGTCATAGAATGGAGGTGTGTGAATTCATAGAATGGAGGTGTGTGAAGTCATAGAATGGAGTTGTGTGAAGTCACAGAATGGAGGTGTGTAAAATCACAGAATGTAGGTGTATGAAGTTATAGAATGGATGTTTTTAAAGAAAGAATGAAGTTTGTGAAGTCATAGAATGGAGCTGTGTGAAGTCAGAATGGAGGTGTGTGAAGTCAGTGAATGGAGGTGTGTCAACTCAGAATTTAGGTGTGTGAATTCAAAGAATGGAGGTGTGTGAAGTCACAGAATGGAGGTGTGTGAAGTCATAGAATGGAGGTGTGTGAAGTCATAGAGTGGAGTTGTGTGAAGTCATATAATGGAGGTGTGTGACGTCAAGAATGGAGGTATGTGAAGTCATAGAATGGAGTGGTGTAAAGCCATAGAATGGAGGTGTGTGAACTCATAGAATGGAGGTGTGTGTCGTCAAAACTGAAGTGTGTGAAGTAATAGAATGGAGGTTTGTGAAGTCACAGAATGGAGGTGTGTGAAGTCACAGAATGGAGATTCGTGAAGTCATAGAATGGAGGTATGTGAAGTCAAATTGGAGGGGTGTGAAGTCGGAGAATGCAGGTGTGTGACCTCACAGAATGCAGGTGGGTGAATTCACAGAATGGACCTGTGTGAAGTCATAGAATGGAGGTGTGTGAAGTCACAGAATGGAGATGTGCGAAGTCAAAAAGGTGGTGTGAGAAGTCACAAATGTAAGTAAGTGTGTGAAGTCACAGAATGGAGGTGTGTGAAGTCAAAATAGAGGTGTGTGAAGTCAAAGAATGTAGGTTTGTGAAGTCATCGAATGGAGTTGTGTGAAGTCACAGAATGGAGGTGTGTGAAGTCACAATAGAGGTGTGCGAAGTCATAGAATGGAGGTGTGTGAAGTCAGAATGGAGGTGTGTGAAGTCATAGATGGAGTTGTGTGAATTCATAGAATGGAGGTGTGTGAAATCATAGAATGGAATTTTATGAAGTCACAGAATGGAGCTGTGTGAATTCAGAATGGAGGTGTGTGAAGCCATAGAATGGAGGTGTGTGAAGTCATAGAATGTATGTTTGGCAGGTAAGAATGAAAGTGTGTGAAGTCACAGAATGGAGGTGTGTGAAGTCACAGAATGGAGGTGTGTGAAGTCATAGAATGGAGGTGTGTGAAGTCACAGAATGGAGGTGTTTGAAGTCATAGAAAGGAGGTGTGAGAAGTTATAGAATGGATGTTTGTAAAGTAAGAATGAAGGTGTGTGAAGTCATAAAATGGAGGTGTGTGACGTCAAGAATGGAGGTGTGTGAAGTCATAGAATGGAGTTGTGTGAAGTCAGAATGGAGGTATGTGAAGTCACAGAATTGAGGTGTGTGAACACAGAATGGAGGTGTGTGAAATCAAAGAATGGAGGTGTGTGAAGTCATAGAATGGAGGTGTGTGAAGTCATAGAATGTATGTTTGTGAGGTAAGAATGAAAGTGTGTGAAGTCACAGAATGGAGGTGTGTGAAGTCACAGAATGGAGGTGTGTGAAGTCATAGAATGGAGGTGTGTGAATTCATAGAATGGAGGTGTGTGAAGTCATATAATTGAGGTGTGTGAAGTCACAGAATGGAGGTGTCTGAAGTCAGAATGGAGGTGTGAAGTCATACAATGGAGGTGGGTGAAGTCATAGAAAGGAGGTGTGGGAAGTCATAGAATGGAGGACTGTGAAGTCATAGAGTGGAGGTGAGTGAAGTCACAGATTCGAGGTCCGTGAAGTCATAGAATGCAGGTGTGTGAAGTCAGAATGGAGGTGTGTGAACTCATAGAAAGGAGGTGTGTGACGTCGCAATGGAACTGTGTGAAGTCATAGAATGGAGGTGTGTGAAGTCACAGAATGGAGGTGTGTGAAGTCAAAATGGAGGGGTGTGACGTCCTGAAATTGAGGTGTGTGAAGTCATAGAATGGAGGTGTGAAGTCATAGAATGGAGGTGGGTGAAGTCATAGAAAGGAGGTGTGGGAAGTCATAGAATGGAGGAGTGTGAAGTCATAGAGTGGAGGGGTGTGAAGTCACAGAATAGAGGTGTGGGAAGTCACAGAGTGGAGGTGTGTGACGTCACAGATTGGAGGTGTGTGAACTCAGTATGGAGGTGTGTAAAGTCACAGAATGGAGGTGTGTGAAGTCATAGAATGGAAATGTGTGAAGTCATAGAATCGAGGTGTGTGAAGTCACAGAATGGACGGAATGAAGTCATAGAATGGAGGTGTGTGAAATCACACAGTTGAGGTGTGTGAAGTCATATATTGGAGGTGTGTGAAGTCAAAATGGATGTGTGAAGTCATAGAATGGATGTGTGTGAAATCATAGAATGAGAGTGTGTGAGGTCATAGAATGGAGGTGTGTGAAGTCAAAGAATGGGGGTGTGTGAAGTCATAGAATGTAAGTGTGTGAAGTCACAGAATGGAGGTGTGTGAAGTCTGATAGGAGGTGTGTGAAGTCACCGAATGGAATTGTGTGAACTCAGAATGGAGGTGTGTGAAGTCACAGAATGGAGGTTTGTGAAGTCATAGAAAGGAGGTGTGTGAAGTCATAGAATGGATGTTTCTGAAGTAAAAATAAAGGTGTGTGAAGTCGTAGAATGGAGGTGTGTAAAGTCATAGAATGGAGGTGTGTGAACTCATAGAATGGAGGTGTGTGACGTCACAACTGAAGTGTGTGAAGTAATAGAATGGAGGTTTGTGAAGTCACAGAATGGAGGTGTGTGAAGTCACAGAATGGAGGTTTGTGTAGTCATAGAACGGAGGTGTGTGAAGTCATATAATGGAGGTGTGTGAAGTCAGAATGGAGGTGTGTGAACTCAGAGAATGGAGGTGTGTGACGTCACAATGGAAGTGTGTGAAGTCATAGAAAGGAGGTGTGTGAAGTCACAGAATGGAGGTGTGTGATATCACAGAATGGAGTTGTGTGAAGTCACAAAATGGAGGTGTGTAGAGTCACAGAATGGAGGTGTATGAAGTTATAGAATGGATGTTTGTAAAGAAAGAATGAAGGTGTGTGAAGTCATAGAATGGAGGTGTGTGACGTCAAAGAATGGAGGTGTGTGAAGTCATAGAATGGAGCTGTGTGAAGTCAGAATGGAGTTGTGTGAAGTCAATGAATGGAGGTGTGTCAACTCAGAATTTAGGTGTGTGAAGTCAAAGAATGGAGGTGTGTGAAGTCATAGAATTCAGGTGTGTGAAGTAAGAATGGAGGTGTGTGAAGTCACAGAATTGAGGTGTGTGAACACAGAATGGAGGTGTGTGAAGTCAAAGAATGGAGGTGTGTGAAGTCATACAATGGAAGTGTGTGAAGTCATACAATGTATGTTTGTGAAGTAAGAATGAAGGTGTGTGAAATCATAGAATGGAGGTGTGTGAAGTCACAGAATGGAGGTGTGTGAAGTCATAGAATGGAGGTGTGTGAAGTCATAGAACGGAGGTGTGTGAAGTCATATAATGGAGGTGTGTGAAGTCATAGAATGGAGGTGTGTGAAATCAGAATGGAGGTGTGAAGTCATAGAATGGAGGAGTGTGAAGTCATAGAGTGGAGGTGAGTGAAGTCATAGATTCGAGGTCTGTGAAGTCATAGAATGGAGGTGTGTGAAGTCAGACTGGATGTGTGTGAAGTCACAGAATGGAGGTGTGTGAACTCATAAAATGGAGGTGTGTGACGTCACAATGGAAGTGTGTGAAGTCATAGAATGGATGTGTGTGAAGTCACAGAATGGAGGTGTGAGAAGTCAAAATGGAGGTGCGTGACATCCTAAAATGGAGGTGTGTGAAGTCATAGAATGGAGGTGTGTGAAATCATAGAATGGAGGTATGTGAAGTCACAGAATGGAGGTGTGTGAACTCCGAATGGAGGTGTGTGAATTCACAGAATGGAGGTGTGTGAAGTCATAACATGAAGGTATGTGAAATCATAGAATGGACGTGTGTGAAGTCATAGAATGGAGGTGTGTGAAGTCATACAATGAAGGTGTGTGAAGTCATAGAATGGAGGTGTGTGAAGTCACAGAATGGAGGTGTGTGAAGTCACATAATGGAGGTGTGTGAAGTCATAGAATGGAGGTGTGTGAAATTATAGATTGGAGGTTTGTGACGTCAAATTGGAGGCTTTGAAGTCGGAGAATGGAGGTGTCTGAAGTAACAGAATGGAGGTGGGTGAAGTCATAGAGTGGAGGGTCAATGTAGTGATAGAATGGAGGTGTGTGAAGTCAGAATGTAGGTTTGCGAAGTCGTAGAATAGAGGTGTGTGAAGTCAGAATGGAGGTGTGTGAAGTCAGAGAATGGAGGTGTGTGAAGTCAGAATGGAGACGTGAAGTCATAGAATGGAGGTGGGTGAAGTCATAGAAAGTAGGTGTGGGAAGTCATAGATTGGGGAATGTGAAGTCATAGAGTGGAGGTGAGTGAAGTCACAGATTCGAGGTCTGTGAAGTCATAGAATGGAGGTGTGTGAAGTCAGAATGGAGATGTGTGAAGACATAGAATGGAGGTGTGTGAACTCATAGAATGGATGTTTGTGAGGTCACAATGGAAGTGTGTGAAGTCATAGAATGGAGGTGTGTGAAGTCACAGAATGGAGGTGTGTGAAGTCACAGAATGGAGGTGTGTGAACTCAGAATATAGGTGTGAAGTCATAGAATGGAGGTGGGTGAAGTCATAGAAAGGAGGTGTGGGAAGTAATAGAATGGAGGAGTGTGAAGTCATAGAGTGGAGGGGTGTGAAGTCACAGAATAGAGGTGTGGGAAGTCACAGACTGGAGGTGTGTGAAGTCATATATTGGAGGTGTGTGAAGTCAAAATGGATGTGTGAAGTCATAGAATGGATGTGTGTGAAATCATAGAATGAGGGTGTGTGAGGACATAGAATGGAGGTGTGTGAAGTCACAGAATGGGGGTGTGTGAAGTCATAGAATGGAAGTGTGTGAAGTCACAGAATGGAGGTGAGTGAAGTCTGAATGGAGGTGTATGAAGTCACCGAATGGAATTGTGTGAACTCAGAATGGAGGTGTGTGAAGTCACAGAATGGAGGTTTGTGAAGTCATAGAAAGGAGGTGTGTGAAGTCATAAAATGGATGTTTCTGAAGTAAAAATAAAGGTGTGTGAAGTCATAGATTGGAGGTGTGTAAAGTCATAGAATGGAGGTGTGTGAACTCATAGAATGGAGGTGTGTGACGTCACAACTGAAGTGTGTGAAGTAAGAGAATGGAGGTTTGTGAAGTCACAGAATGGAGGTGTGTGAAGTCACATAATGGAGGTTTGTGAAGTCATAGAATGGAGGTATGTGAAGTCAAATTGGAGGGGTGTGAAGTCGGAGAATGGAGGTGTGTGAAGTCACAGAATGGAGGTGGGTGAAGTCACAGAATGGACCTGTGTGAAGTCATAGAATGGAGGTGTGTGAAGTCACAGAATGGAGATGTGCGAAGTCAAAAAGGTGGTGTGAGAAGTCACAAAGGTAAGTAAGTGTGTGAAGTGACAGAATGGAGGTGTGTGAAGTCAAAATGGAGGTGTGTGAAGTCAAAGAATGTAGGTTTGTGAAGTCATCGAATGGAGTTGTGTGAAGTCACAGAATGGAGGTGTGTGAAGTCACAATAGAGGTGTGCGAAGTCATAGAATGGAGGGGTGTGAAGTCAGAATGGAGGTGTGTGAAGTCATAGAATGGAGGTGTGAAGTCACAATGGAGGTGTGTGAAGTCATAGAATGGAGGTGTGTGAAGTCAGAATAGAGGTGTGTGAAGTCATAGAATGGAGGTGTGTGAAGTCACATAATAGAGGTGTGGGAAGTCACAGAATGGGGATGTGTGAGGTCACAGAATGGAGGTGTGTGAACTCAGAATGGAGGTGTGTAAAGTCACAGATTGGAGGTGTGTGAAGTCATAGAATTGAAGTGTGTGAAGTCATAGAATGGAGGTGTGTGAAGTCACAGAAGGGACGGTATGAAGTGATAGAATGGAGGTGTGTGAAGTCACACAGTTGAGGTGTTTGTAGTCATATATTGGAGGTGTGTGAACTCAAAATGGATGTGTGAAGTCATGGAATGGATGTGTGTGAAATTATAGAATGAGGGTGTGTGAGGTCATAGAATGGAGGTGTGTGAAATCACAGAATGGGGGTGTGTGAAGTCATAGAATGGAGGTGTGTGAAGTCACAGAATGGAGGTGTGTGAAGTCACAGAATGGAGGTGTGTGAAGTCAGAATGGAGTTGTGAAGTCATAGAATGGAGGTGGGTGAAGTCATAGAAAGGAGGTATGGGAAGTCATAGAATGGAGGAGTGTGAAGTCATAGAGTGGAGGGGTGTGAAGTCACAGAATAGAGGTGTGGGAAGTCACAGAGTGGAGGTGTGTGACGTCACAGATTGGAGGTGTGTGAACTCAGTATGGAGGTGTGTAAAGTCACAGAATGGAGGTGTGTGAAGTCATAGAATTGAAGTGTGTGAAGTCATAGAATCGAGGTGTGTGAAGTCACAGAATGGACGGTATGAAGTCATAGAATGGAGGTGTGTGAAATCACACAATTGAGGTGTGTGAAGTCATATATTGGAGGTTTGTGAAGTCAAAATGGATGTGTGAAGTCATAGAATGGATGTGTGTGAAATCATAGAATGAGAGTGTGTGAGGTCATAGAATGGAGGTTTGTGAAGTCACAGAATGGGGGTGTGTGAAGTCATAGAATGGAAGTGTGTGAAGTCACAGAATGGAGGTGTGTGAAGTCTGCATGGAGGTGTGTGAAGTCACCGAATGGAATTGTGTGAACTCAGAATGGAGGTGTGTGAAGTCACAGAATGGAGGTTTGTGAAGTCATAGAAAGGAGGTGTGTGAAGTCATAGAATGGATGTTTCTGAAGTAAAAATAAAGGTGTGTGAAGTCGTAGAATGGAGGTGTGTAAAGTCATAGAATGGAGGTGTGTGAACTCATAGAATGGAGGTGTGTGACGTCACAACTGAAGTGTGTGAAGTAATAGAATGGAGGTTTGTGAAGTCACAGAATGGAGGTGTGTGAAGTCACAGAATGGAGGTTTGTTTAGTCATAGAATGGAGGTATGTGAAGTCAAATTGGAGGGGTGTGAAGTCGGAGAATGGAGGTGTGTGAAGTCACAGAATGGAGGTGGGTGAATTCACAGAATGGACCTGTGTGAAGTCATAGAATGGAGGTGTGTGAAGTCACAGAATGGAGATGTGCGAAGTCAAAAATTTGGTGTGAGAAGTCACAAATATAAGTAAGTGTGTGAAGTCACAAAATGGAGGTGTGTGAAGTCAAAATAGAGGTGTGTGAAGTCAAAGAATGTAGGTTTGTGAAGTCATCGAATGGAGTTGTGTGAAGTCACAGAATAGAGGTGTGTGAAGTCACAATAGAGGTGTGCGAAGTCATAGAATGGAGGTGTGTGAAGTTAGAATGGAGGTGTGTGAAGTCATAGAATGGAGGTGTGTGAAATCAGAATAGAGGTGTGTGAAGTCATAGAATGGAGGTGTGTGAAGTCACATAATAGAGGAGTGGAAAGTCACAGAATGGAGGTGTGTGACGTCACAGAATGGAGGTGTGTGAACTCAGAATGGAGGTGTGTAAAGTCACAGACTGGATGTGTGTGAAGTCATAGAATGGAAGTGTGTGAAGTCATAGAATGGAGGTGTGTGAAGTCACAGAAGGGACGGTATGAAGTGACAGAATGGAGGTGTGTGAAGTCACACAGTTGAGGTGTTTGAAGTCATATATTGGACGTGTGTGAACTCAAAATGGATGTGTGAAGTCATAGAATGGATGTGTGTGAAATCATAGAATGAGGGTGTGTGAGGTCATAGAATGGAGGTGTGTGAAATCACAGAATGGGGGTGTGTGAAGTCATAGAATGGAGGTGTGTGAAGTCATCGAATGGAAGTGTGTGAAGTCACAGAATGGAGGTGTGTGAAGTCTGAATGGAGGTGTGTGAAGTCACCGAATGGAGTTGTGTGAACTCAGAATGGAGGTGTGTGAAGTCACAGAATGGAGGTTTGTAAAGTCATAGAATGGAGCTGTGTGAAGTCATAGAATGAATGTTTCTGAAGTAAAAATGAAGGTGTGTGAAGTCATAGAATGGAGGTGTGTGAGTCACAGAATGGAGGTGTGTGAAATCAGAATGGATATGTGTAGTCATAGATTGGAGACGGGTGAAGTCATAGAAAGGAGGTGTGGGAATTCATAGAATGGAGGAGCGTGAACTCATAGAGTGCAGGTGAGTGAAATCACAGACTTGAGGTCTGTGAAGTCATAGAATGGAGGTGTGTGATGTCAGAATGGAGGTGTGTGAAATCATAGAATGGAGTTTTGTGAAGACACAGAATGGAGCTGTGTGAATTCAGAATGGAGGTGAGTGAAGTCATAGTATGGAGGTGTGTGAAGTCAGAATGGAGGTGTGTGAACTCATAGAATGGAGGTGTGTGACGTCGCAATGGAAGTGTGTGAAGTCATAGAATGGAGGTGTGTGAATTCATAGAATGGAGGTGTGTGAAGTCATAGAATGGAGTTGTGTGAAGTCACAGAATGGAGGTGTGTAAAATCACAGAATGTAGGTGTATGAAGTTATAGAATGGATGTTTTTAAAGAAAGAATGAAGTTTGTGAAGTCATAGAATGGAGCTGTGTGAAGTCAGAATGGAGGTGTGTGAAGTCAGTGAATGGAGGTGTGTCAACTCAGAATTTAGGTGTGTGAATTCAAAGAATGGAGGTGTGTGAAGTCACAGAATGGAGGTGTGTGAAGTCATAGAATGGAGGTGTGTGAAGTCATAGAGTGGAGTTGTGTGAAGTCATATAATGGAGGTGTGTGACGTCAAGAATGGAGGTATGTGAAGTCATAGAATGGAGTGGTGTAAAGCCATAGAATGGAGGTGTGTGAACTCATAGAATGGAGGTGTGTGTCGTCAAAACTGAAGTGTGTGAAGTAATAGAATGGAGGTTTGTGAAGTCACAGAATGGAGGTGTGTGAAGTCACAGAATGGAGATTCGTGAAGTCATAGAATGGAGGTATGTGAAGTCAAATTGGAGGGGTGTGAAGTCGGAGAATGCAGGTGTGTGACCTCACAGAATGCAGGTGGGTGAATTCACAGAATGGACCTGTGTGAAGTCATAGAATGGAGGTGTGTGAAGTCACAGAATGGAGATGTGCGAAGTCAAAAAGGTGGTGTGAGAAGTCACAAATGTAAGTAAGTGTGTGAAGTCACAGAATGGAGGTGTGTGAAGTCAAAATAGAGGTGTGTGAAGTCAAAGAATGTAGGTTTGTGAAGTCATCGAATGGAGTTGTGTGAAGTCACAGAATGGAGGTGTGTGAAGTCACAATAGAGGTGTGCGAAGTCATAGAATGGAGGTGTGTGAAGTCAGAATGGAGGTGTGTGAAGTCATAGATGGAGTTGTGTGAATTCATAGAATGGAGGTGTGTGAAATCATAGAATGGAATTTTATGAAGTCACAGAATGGAGCTGTGTGAATTCAGAATGGAGGTGTGTGAAGCCATAGAATGGAGGTGTGTGAAGTCATAGAATGTATGTTTGGCAGGTAAGAATGAAAGTGTGTGAAGTCACAGAATGGAGGTGTGTGAAGTCACAGAATGGAGGTGTGTGAAGTCATAGAATGGAGGTG
>JANJXV010002159.1:0-44658 GCA_024803745.1 Megascapheus bottae
ATTCTCTTCTTCTCCTCCTCTTCTTGTTCTTCTCTTCATTCTCCTCCTCCCCTTCTTCTTCCGCCTCCTCTTCTTCTTGTTCTTCTCTTCATCCTCCTCATTCCTTTCCTCTTCCTCTTCCTCTTCTTCTTGTTCTTCTCTTCATCCTCCCCATTCTCTTCCTTTCCTCCTCTTCTTCTTCTTCTTCTCTTCATCATTCCTCATTCTCTTCCTCTTCCTCCTCCTCTTCTTCTTCTGGTTCTTCTCTTCATTCTCTTCCTTCCCTTCCTCTCCTTCCTGCTCTTCTTCTTGTTCTTCTCTTCCTCCTCCTCCTCCTCCTCCTCCTCCTCCTCCTCCTCCTCCTCCTCCTCCTCCTCCTCCTCCTCACTCCAGGTGAAGGCTACAGAAAAATCTTGGCTCTTCTCTTCAGTTCAAGATGACTATCTAGCAAAGATGGCTGTTCATGGCCTGCAGCGGGTTTGACCACCAAGAGTTGATGTCTGTTCCTTTCACTACTCTGTGAACAAGTGTCTTTGTAAATGTAGGTGTAAGAAAGGCTGCAGACTCAGTGTCTATGAGGTATAGAAGTGACATTATGTGAAGTGAGCTGAGATGAAGTCCAAACATTTAATCTTCATCAACAGTGGCAGCGTTTGGGGCTGGGGGAATGTGGGCTCCATGATGACTGGTTTTTCTAGGAGAAACTGGACATAGGTACTTTATTTTAGTATAAAATCCCTTACGTTCATATATTGTCACTCATTCAAATGAATGCGACCATGTAGGTCCAGCAAGATGTCTCTGTGGCCTTCCTGTGACCCCAGCAGTAAAGGCGGGGTCTCCCCTAGTTTCATTTACAAGGCTGATTTGGTTCTGTGAGGCTGAGCCAAAACTAGATGAAGAACATAAGGCATCCATTTCTTTCTCTGCTGGGGAGACAGGAGTGGGGAGCTGAGCAGAGGCCCATGGGGGGCAACTTGTCCACAAAAGTAGTTCATTAAAGCAGGTACCCCCAGCCTCTTAGGACAGACAAGATTTGAGACGGTTTTCCTTTGTGCCTGTAAGGACGTCACACATGGAACTGAGAGATCGAGGGGAGTCATCATCCCTTCTCCACCCCCACCCCAGGAAGACCCCCCCACAAAGAGGGGGGTTGATATTTTTCCCCTTTTCCTTCATCATCTGTTGATGAGATGGGGAGACAACAGCAGTCTGCTCGCTGTGGCTTTAATAGGGCCTCACAGCATGGCTTTGCCTGTTGATGTGATTTTCAGGTTTAATTCCACTTCCTTCTTGGGCTGCACATCTGGCAGTCATAGGACATAATTCTTGCTATATTTTTCACAAGCTACTCGGGTTTGGGGGTGGGTGAGAGAAGGAGAGAGAGAAGGAGGGAGGGAGGGAGCGAAGGAGGGATTGAGGGAGGGAGACAGAAATGGGGAAGGAGAGAGAGGGTTAGAAAATTGGAGATCTGTCTGGACCAAAGGGCCCTCTTGCCTTCCTGAGGTCACCTATCAATTACTTAATTGTTGGTGGGCTCCTGGACTGATACTAGGGGTCTGGTAGTGGATATGGGAGATACAGTTCCTGTCCTCAGAGAATGTCTTCTCCATTTGGTGCTGTAGTGATCTTTTCAGATACCAATGAAGTTATATTTATATAGTTTGTGTGTGTGTGTGTGTGTGTGTGTGTGTGTGTCTGTGTGTCTGTGTCCTAGGGCTTGAACTCAGGACTTGGGGACTCTCTCTTTGCTCTTTTGTTCAGGACTGACACTCTACCACTTGAGCCACAGCTCTGCTTCTGGTGTTTTGTCGCTCCATCGAAGATAGTCTCTTGGACTTTTCTGACCCGACTTAGTTTCGAGCCATGATTCTCAGATTTCAGCCTCTTGAGCAGTAAGGATTATGGGTGTGAGCCCCTGATGCCCAGCTCTGATAAGCATTGTTATTTTAATAGAATGAATTGAGTAGAGTACAGACAATGCCTATGACCATGGGGGACCTGGGAGACCCACTGTGGAGTGACCACCAGAGCCAAGACTTCAATCAGGAAGAGGAGGCAGCCATTTGCACTCAGGGGAAAGGAGTCTTCAGAGAAGGGGGGGAGGAGAGAGAGAGAGCGAGCATGCAGTAAGGGCTATACTAAGGGCCTGCATAGGGATGAAAGAAATGGCAACGTGGTCAGAGAATGGCAAGCTGTTGGGAGATTTTTTGAGTGATGAACTCAGAAAAGTAGCCCAGGGCTCCATCATGCAAAAAGTGAGTTATCATCATTGAATTGTCTTCTAAACAAGACGAGTATGCTCTCCTTAGAGCGCTGTAATCAGAGAAGGGAGGCTCTCCAACTCGTCTGTAGATATCTATGCAAATGTATACACAGTTTTTAATCTACATATTCATGTATTATTTTGTGGTGCTGGGGATGGAACCTGGGGAGGGTGGGTCTCCTCACACGCTAGGCAAGCACCTCAAATCCATAGGAGGATTTACAAACTCTCACGCTGCCTGTGGAGTTTGGAGAGGATTGGGTCAGCTATGGGTTGAGAGCCCAAAGCCACTACAGAACCGAGCCAGTAAAAATAACAATTGCCTTTGTTTGCTCTTGCTTTGTTCTCTGTGTTCTGGCTAGTCAGACTTTTCCAGTAGTATGGTGAAGACCCAGAAGGAGCCATTTTCGGTGAGGAAACATTTTATTTTTGCTTATACTTGCAGAGGATTCAGTCAGGGATAGCTTGGCTTCATGGCTGAGGGCCCAGGGTGGGGTTGAGTGTTGGAGCCCAGAATTGCTCACCTTGTGAAAGCCAGGAGGCAGAGAGAGGGACGGGAAGGGGCCATGCAGAACACCCTTCAGAGGCAGGCACTTCCTCATCCAGGCACTGTCAACTTAATCACTACCACCTCCAAATAGTGCCAGGAACTTAGGGTTCCAATAATGAATGGGTCTAATCATCTCCCCCTCCCTCATTCTCCCACTGCCATGTCTGAGCAGCGCTGTGTCGGGAACCAACGTATGGAACCCTCTGGATGGGGTCGGGCGGTTTAGCTTTGTTCCTTTGGCCGAGTCCTTCACTGATTCTGTTCTGAGCCACGAGCTCTTCAGCGCTCACTGAGTTGAACCTGAGCAGGGCATACAGAGAGCAGAGATGCAGGAATGCTCGTGAAGCCCGGCCTCAGCATTGGCACACTGTCATGTCTACTTGATTCTTTTGGGCCAAGGCAACCATGGAAGCCAAACTGAACTCAAGAGGTGGATAAATAGACTCTACTTCCTAAGGGGAGATACTGCCAAACTGCTCAGCCTGGGTGTGATCCAGAGACGGGAATAATTACAGACATCTTTGCAAAGAACCTGCCACAGGCAATGAGGGGAAAAAAAGCAGAAAGACTATTCAGGAGGCTGGTACAGTCATCCTAGCCAGACAAGATGGTGGCCCAGAATCAGATGTTCATCCTCTTGTCATTTGTGTCTCAGTGTCATGGTGACTTACTTCTGGAACTGGAGATGCAGGGGTGCTACATCCAGTGGGGGGTTTTGTCCTCACTGCTATTCTTCCACAAGAAATCATTTCCAACTCCCTGCTAAAACTAACTAGATTGGCACTGACAAACACCAGGCCACCTGCCCAAGTCTACCCGCTGCTGAATGATGGAGCCAGGAGCTATACATTCCCACTATCATCTTCTAATTAAGACCCCCTCCCCAACAAGGGAAGTAAATGGCCTAGTTTGTATTCCCGTGTGCTCTCCATTGGCTTCCACTCAAGGCCTCTGGGCTGTCATCTGTGAAATGGGCTCCCGCCCCCTGTCCCACACCATTGTAATGAGAATCAAAGGAGTTGCTGCCTCCAAATGCTGACCCCTGGGGCTTGGTGTGGAGCAGTCTACAAGCACTTGCTGAATAAATGAGAAAGGAATGTTTAATTATGGCTCTCTGCTGTGCAGATGGAACTATTGGTGCTAGAGGAAAATTGCAGGATGTGGTTGTGAGAGAAATGATGATAAATTACCTTTTAGATCGTCTCAGGTCACTCCTTTGAGACTTTTGATTGGCTATGAATTCTTCTCTTTTCTTTCCTTCCCTTTCTCCTTCCCCTTCCTCTTTCCTTTCCTTTCCCTTTCCCTTTTCCTTTCCCCTTCCCCTCCCCTCCTCTCTCCTCTCCTCTTCCCTCCCTCCCTCCTCCCTCCCTTCCTTCCTGTCTTGCTGGTCTGCCTATCTTCCAGTGTTTGTGCTTAAGCTCGGGGCCTTGTGCTCTTACTTGGCTTTTTCATTCAGTGATGACACTGTATCACTTGAGCCACACCACCTTCCAGCTTTCTGATGGTTAATTGGAGATAAAAGTCCTTGTATTTGTCTTTCCTGGGCTGGCATCAAACCATGAACCTCAGATCTCAGAGTCCAGAATAGCTAGATTTCTAGGAGTGAGACACCGGTGCCAGGCTCATGAACTCCATTTACACACAGAATGAAGTTACTTTTTCTTCTGCCTCCTATTTGGGTCCTGGGAATAGACTAGAGCCACCCGAGGGACTAAAGTATAGAACTCTCTGTTTGTTTCATTTGATAATAAATAAAGTTAATTGGAGTTTGGGGTTGAATGGGTAGAGAGATTGGGGTGGGGGATGTTGATGAGGTTACTAAGCACCCAGTAATGCATATGAGATGGCCCTATATGAGTGTCCCCACTCTCGCTGTCACTTGTGTAGGAGGCTTGGCCTCTTATACCTTCATAGGACGGCTGTGTGTGACATGGGGCGTCAGAGAAAATCAAGCAAGGAAGGCACTGCCAGCCCTTTTCTGTGTCTAGGGAGGCCATAGGAGCAAAGCACCTCTTCATGTTTCTTCTTTTAGCAGAAACTTCTACAGGGAGGGGAGAGTTAGTGGGAGTTTAAGAAAAATCCATCAGCTCTCATTTTGCCAGGTGTTTAGAAAGGTAACTTTGCTTCCGCACAAGAAATTACATGAATTATGTTAAAATCAGTGCTAAGGTAATAAAATTACATGCTCAGGACGCTTCTACAGAAAACTATCTTTGTCTGGCAGGGTAATTGGAGTGAGGGAAGACAAACTCCATAGCCGCCTCACTGTTACACAAAGAGGGAACGAAGGAAATTGTCCCCATCGTGTTTCTGCTGCGTGGAACGAGCTGCTGTTCCCTCTCTCCTTCCTAAATACATCTGTGGATTTCATCGCAGAGCAAACTTAGGGCATGGGGGGAGCTAGGAGGGGAATAAGGGGATTTTAAAATAAATGCACATCTTAGGAGGAAATGTCAAATCACCCAATCCATTGCAGTGACCCCTAGAACTGGGCAGAGATCCACCAGGATGGTGGTTGTTTTGACAGCCAGCACCCCACTGCTGGTTTGGATGAGACTGCATCCAATTGTATCTCTCTTTTTGCCTCCACTGTGGGGGTGGGGAGAGACAGGAAAAAAAAAGAAAGGAAGAAAAAAATCATCCTTGATTTAATGTCTGAGAAAACTGGAGAGATTGGAGGAGGGACATCTGTTCTGAAAGTTTCATTTCATTTTATTTTATTTTTTTTTCTGAGTCAACACTGGAGCCATTTAGAGGCAGAACTGATGTACAGGATGCATTGGCTGGAATAGAAAAAGCTGAGGCTCGGGAGAGGGACCCTCATTTGTATCTCTACCTGTGCACAATGGGATTTGACCTTTTACCATGATGGCTCAAATGAAGGCAGGATTGAGTCTTTCCAGGGAATAAATGCCCTGCAATGTCTGGAACACTTTCTCATTGCCTTTGGCTCGAAGCATCAGCCAGTATCCAGTGGGGGTAGAGGCCAAAGTCACCACTGAAGAGCCTTTCCTGATTATCACAGCACCTTGGGCTTGTCCCCTCTGCCCCATCCCGAAGCTTGTAATAATGTGGCATCATTGCTTTAAAAAAGCTTTTATCTTTTTTCTCCAAGCTGGAAGTGATTCTTTTTTTACAGGTATGAATGTAATTTTTATGACTAGAGTCTCATGTTTCTGCCCAGCCTTGAATTAGATGGCGAGTCTCCTATCTATGCTGCCCAATGGCAGATATCAGCCACTATGCCCAGTTTGTTCGTTGACCTAGGGTCTTGCAATTTTTTTGCCTGGGCTGTCCTCAAAAGGGAATCTTACTGATCACAACACCCCAGAGGTCATGAAAATCTACTCATTCCTGGAAATTACAGGCATGAGTCACAGCATCCAGCCTATAGCTGTGAGTGTCTTTGCCCACTGTTGTATTTTCAGTGCCTAGAGGATAATGTATGACCAGTTCAAGTAGATATTTTATCGAGTGAATGATTGATCAGTGCCATCTTTATACATGGCTGCTTCTGTCAGAAAAGAACTCATTTAGATCTGCTTCTTTCCTGCTACAAGACACTCTGACACATTCGTGCTAATGAGTCATGATCCAAGGGGGAGAGAGAGGGTTAGAGAGAGAAATACAGCCCAAGGATCAGGATGCTCTTTAACCTTGACTGATGACCTTGAAAATGGCTTTACCCCTTTGCCTTTGAAATGACTGCTGTTTTCTGGGAAGTATGCTAGTCAGGAAGAATTGGAAACTTTGTGAGTTGTCAGTCACTGTGGGATTTTGTGCGTGCGTGTGTGTGTGTGTGTGTGTGTGTGTGTGTGTGTGTGTGTGTGTAAAAACTCAATCTATATTCCATTGTATGCCTACATGAACTTCATTCTCTCTGGTATCTGTTCATTTCAGAAGACAGGAATGGCCTCTGCTTTGTCCTGGATCATTTGGCTTTTCACAGCAGCCCTACCCAAACCTTTCAGGCATTATGTAGAGTGTTCCCAGTTTACAGATGAGTAAACTGAACATTCTGGAAAAAGACTGTGTCTATACAGTGAGTTAGCAACAATGCCAGTACTAAAAAAGAAAAAAAAGTAGTTTCACTGGAGACGAATTATAGAAACTGCAATGTCTTTAAATTTAGAAAACAAAGTTAGCTCCTGCCAGAGTTGTGAGGCAGTTTTGACGTCCCACTGAAAGCCACCGCTCCCATTCAATTCTGTTCTTAAAGTAGGAAGGAAAAGCTCTCGGGTGTGTGTCTCTCCGCCCATGTATCACTATTTTTGCCTCTCCTTATACCCATGGCCTAGTTTTCTTGGGCTTCTTCGCTATCAATGGGCATGTTATACTAGGCATTGTCCTTGCGTAAGGTTTTGAAGTTTCTCGGGTATTATGAACAAGGTCTTAGACCCCAGCTGGATGCTGCAGCCTACTTTGGCTCTGTTTTCTTTCCTTAAGAAATCTAAAGGATAATGTTGTCATTTTTCTAAAGTGGAGGCCATAAAGAAAGGCTGCCCTCACACTGAGACTCCGCCCACTTCTCAGTGGAGGTGGAACCATTGCTAAAATTGAATTGTATTGTGCAAGGCCTTGTGGTCTTCTAACCGATGGAGAGCAAGCAGAGCCTTTGGGAAGGTGGGGTGACCTGGAGGAGGGAAGGCGTTTGATACCCAGCCTGATGGGGATAGGAAGTCAGTCCTTTACCTTGTCATTCCAGGCACTGCTTTATTGGGGAAGAGGAATCAGCCTAGCAATGGCTGCTGGGGATCTAGGAGGCCGCCTTTGGATGAGAGTTCTGTTTACTGTGGAGCTTTCAGAGGAGATTGGGTTTCTGTTTTTGTTTCTGCTCTGGACTTTACCCAGCCATGTGTCCAGTAGCCACCTGCTACTGGAAGTTGTCTTTGTAATTTGCTGGGCCAGAAGGGGACGCAGAGGGAACTGTGCTGGAGATTGTAGGAGGGAGAGTGTGGAGCTGGGGGCTTGATCTTCAGCCAGTGGAATGAACGTATACAATCGAATGGAAGGGAATCTGAGGAGACATGCTCAGGTTCCCAAATAGAACACCCCGCCCCACCCTTCTCCATTTCAGACTTCAGAAAATGTCAGTGTGTCTGTACTGTGTCTTGGCTTTCTATAACTTCCAGCTAGGAGGCAGTGCCTAAGCTGGCTGGCTGAACTGGCCTGTGGATTGTTGTTGCTTTTTCCTTAGCAAGCTTTTCCTCTTGTCTGTCCATCTTGAGTTGGGGTGGGAGGGTGTGAAGGACAGAAGCTGGATGATACAATAAAGTGGCTGCCACTACTTTGGCACAGTAGAAGCTCTTTCAGTCTGCTGTCTCTCCTCTTTCCATCTCTTTCTCTGTCTATCTCTCTTTCTTCATATCTCCAACATTTGTGTTTTAGCAAGTGGGTTCACATGAGGTTGTACTCCTTCCAGTACTTAAAGACTGGGGGTATCTGAGGCAATCAGCTTGAGCTCACATACTGGATATAGGCGAAACGTCATTCTTACACTCTGGTCCCTCCAAAGGATGTGTGTGTGTGTGTGTGTGTGTGTGTGTGTGTGTGTGTGTGTGTGTGTGTAAAAGACAAGGAGATGAACTGAATGAACTCTTTATGGCTCATTGTTCCCTTTGAACAATAAAGTTATGTTGGATAATATTGTAAAGTATAAAGTGAATATCCATGAGTCATTTCGATAAAAATGGGTCCTATGAATATTGAGGGGGGAAGAGAGGACTCCTTCCATAGAGACTACTGCCCAGGAGAGGGAGGGGTGAAGCCACCAGCTCCTTCCATGTACTTCTGGTTCAGTGATCCCTTTGAAGGCCAATAGAAACAAGGAGAGTTGGAGAACCTGTCACAGGTCACAGCCAACAGGAGCCTAAGGGAGCAGGATATCCTGGGATAGGATTATAAGTGGCAGGTCAGTTGAAAAAAATCAAAGAAAGCAGAATGGACTGTGAACTTGGGTTAATAATGCCATCTCATTATTGGTTTGTGTATGGTAATAAATGTGTGAAAGGAATCTAGGATGTTAACAATAAGAGGTAGTAGGAAGAGGGCATGTGGGGACATTTCTTCTGTCTTCTCAGATTTTTCTGTAAATCTCCAAGTGTTCTGAAAAGTGAAGTCTATGAAAAAGTTGTTAATCATGATCATATTTTACCTTCTGGAGTTCTTTCTCCTGGACAAATTTAAGACTCCCAGAGAGTCTTGTAAGTCTAAGATGTCAGAGGCAGCTGTAACTCGCTGTGTGGGCCTCCGTCGTCCAGAGTCCTGTTCTTTTCTGGTGGTGATGTGGCCCCCGCATTGTCATCTGAAGGAATGCACCAGTTCGGGGAATGGGAACTCAGCCACACGCTAGAACTCATGTCCACCCAGAAAAAAGTGTTTAGATTAGGGAGGGTGTAGCTTCCCTCCTAGAAAAAAAATAAGAAAATCAATAGGTAATTTGTTTCTCTGCCAATACAGCCTTGTGAAGATGCCTCAGTTAAATCACTCTTTACATTGGATTTCCATTATTCATCTTTGCTGCTCAGCTGGGAACTCCCAGGTGGAGGGGTATTTTCTCAGTTATCTGTGTGTTTCTAGGCCTTCATCATCCTATGTCAGCTGAACAAAGCCTGACTCAGTGAAAGATGACTGGGTAGTGTTTAGACATACAACGCCAAAGCTCATACCCAGTGGCATGGCACCGGAGGAGAGCAGGTGAGACAGATGGCATTTCGGAAACATGGTTGCAATCATGTACCCTATCCCACAACGACCACCATCACCTCTTCCTTCTCCTCCTCCTTCTCCTCCTCCTCCTCCTCCTCCTCCTCCTCCTCCTCCTCCTCCTCCTCCTCCTCCTCCTCTTCCTTCTCCTCCTCCTCCTTTTCCTTCCCTTCCTATTCTTCTTCCCCTTCATTTCCTAATATTGTATTTCTTTTGAATTTTATGTCATTTATGATTTGCTATTATTATTATTACTATTACTATGTAGTTGTACAAAGGGGTTACAGTTCTGTAAGTCAGGTTAAGTGTACAGTGACTCTTTGTCGATATCACCCTTTATTTTCCCTGATTTTCTTCCCCCTTTAGTCAGTGTTTGTGTGTCAATGCATCCAGAAGCTAGGTGACTCTCTCAGGGATGCTTCTTTGTGAGGCTACCTGCACACTCTTGCTGTCTGGGTGCAGCATCTATGCTCCTTCGTCTTCGATGAACCTTACTCCACATCAGTCCCCCAAACTCACTAGACATGACATCACATCTCCTTAAGTGACCCCCTGGGTTAAAAAAAAAGGTAAAGTCAGGATCTGAGGAAGAGTTGGATCCCAAACAATAGAAGGGGACTTCTTTTTTTTATTGTGATTAATAGAAAGGTTACATTATATTTACCAGATAAAAGGTGTGTAACTTCACAAACATTGATACCCTTTCTCATGACATGGTCCCCATTTCCCTCCTACCCTCATCCGCTTATCTTGATTTCCCCCCTTCCCTATCCAATTTCAAATAACCAATTAAGCACATATAAAATATATCAGATAACAAGGTGAAATATTGTAACAATATGAGATAACCAAGGGATGGCAAAAGAGATGAGAGATAACATAGTACATTAAGGACAACAATTACTCATAATATGACTTTTGTTTCCTTATCCTGGAGGTCTTTACATTTAGTGTCATACTATTTGGCCTAATGTCTCTAGATTTTGTTCTATTGTAAATCTCTGCTAGAAGAGCCCAAGGTTTCTACTGATTATGACAAATGAGGGAGACTATTGGGCCTATGTTCCTTTGAGTCTGGCTTACTTCACTTAATAATGATTTTTTCTAAGTCTTTACATTTTAGAAGGGGACTTCTTAAAAGATACAAAGACGAATGTAGGCAAGAGAGACACAGTAAGTTCAGAAAATGATGGGGAAAAAAATGAGGTGTTACAGTGTGCAGTGAGTCCCATGCAGGTGGGGCGTCCTCTGTAAAATGTCACCCCTTAGGGGTGGTTGGTTAACTTTTCCCTTTATCCATATCATTTCCTCTTATTACTCATTCCAATGTGAACATGCGCCTGACTCATTTCTACTCCTTTCTGGACTTAATTAGGTTTGTTGTTGTTATTATTATTATTTTTGCTTGTCTTTGGAACATGGAATACCCTTCTCAGGTTTTTCAAGTGACTCATTTGGCCTCAATATTGTCACAGACACAGGGATATATTTATGGTGGGGGTGGAAGTTTTCCCAGAAGTGGGCATGGTTAGATTAGATGTAGCCCAAGTTTCTTTTACAAATGTGCATTTAAAAAAAAAAGAAAGAGGGCTGGGAGGGACAAGGGCTGGGAGTGTGACCTAGTTGTAGAGTATTTGGCTATTATGCACAGAGACCCAGGTTCGATTCCTTGGTACCACCTACATAGAAAAAGCCAGAAAAGGTGCTGTGGCTCAAGTGGTAGAATGCTAGCCTTGAGAAAGTCCAAGGACAGTACTCAGGCCCTGAGTTCAAGCCCAAGGACTGGAAAAAAAAGAAAAGAAAAACCCTACTGGATCGTTTATCATGATTTTAAATGATAGACAAAATGGAAGGTCCTTATCATTTCCCTAATTGTCTAAAGGAGCCACAACGTACATGGAATTTGTGTGTGTGTGTGTGTGTGTGTGTGTGTCTGTGTGTGTGTGTGTCTGTGTGTGTGTCTGTGTGTGTGTGTGTATTCCTGCTTGCAGGGAAAGCAGAACATACAAGTTCCTAATTAGAGCATTGACTCACAGAGTTCTCTTTGCCTTCCAGGCTCTGAGTTCTGCCTCTCTCCCACCTGTTTCTGACGTGTGTCTTCATTCCTAGCAGGTTAATGTGGAGGCCAACCCAATGTGTGCTTCTTGAATAGAACACTTAAGTGCAGCCCTGTTGCAGAGTGAACAGCCGGTCTCCTAAGATCTTCCTGGCTTTTGCTAAGCCTATTATGATGTTTCCTAGGAGATGGGACTCAGCAGAAGGCAAAGGGTGTTTTGTTGTGTGTTGTCAGGAAATGGAGAGTCCTATTTACTGAACTGGGCCTGGAGATTCATTTCTGTATTACTCATCTCGTGTTCCCAAGTCAGGTGTTGTGGAACTGTGTGCATCCAAGGTCCTAAGTTTTGGGGGCTGAGAATTACCTGTGTCAGATAAATAAAGAGTAGGATGTGAAATTCTCCAGCCTACTACTGGTTTGACGTAAGAGATGACTGGCATCTTAATCTGGCTTCAGTCTAGGAAAGGGTTGGAGAATTCACGAAGGTTCCCAGGGCAATGCTGTTCTTGCTGGTGTAAGTTTACCGAGTGCCAAACCTCTTGCTAGGCATTGCATTGGGGGCCTGGGGGCCGAGAGTGGGGTGTAAATTAGCATCTGTCATCGGTAACATAATATCCATCTGCTCTCAGCCTGCCATCTTACCTATTGAGGGGGGTTGAGATCTGAGTATTGTGGTTCAAAGCCAGCCTGGGGACAGAAAGTCTGTGAGACTCTTAGCTGTAATAAACCACTCAGAAAAAAAACGGAAGTGTCAGTGTGGCTCAAGTGGTAGAGTGAAAGCCTTGAGGGAAAAAAAAAAGAAAGAAAAAAGCTCAGAAAGAGTGTGCAAGCCCCGAGTTCAAAAACAAGACCAAGGGGGGAGGGAAATGGGTACCAAGACATGTGAAAGGGTATCAATGTATGTGAATTAATGCACCTTCTATCTGGCAAATATCATGTAACCCTTTTACTAATTACAATAAAAAAAATTAAAAAAAAAGAAAAAAAAACAAGACCAAACAAAAATCCTGAAATGCATTTTTTTTAGATCCCAAAGGAAGATATAATTAAAGAATTCAGTAGAATCCAAACACCTAGTGCAGGGCAGTGTTGCTTACGTGGAGAGAACTTACTGAACCGAAGGCTGACATTTCCTCTTTGCTCTGGATGACGGGGAAGAATTCCTTGAGTGCTGTTTGTTGAGGCCAGAACATTTGGCAAATGTGTTACCCTAAAGCAGGCCAAGAAAAGTTGGGATGCCTAGCTGAGTCATAAAACAGTTAAGAACTTTATGAGAGAGAGAGAGAGAGAGAGAGTGAGAGAGAGAGAGGAGGATTTCATTGTGGCAGCGTGGAAAGCAATGACGCTCCCATCCTCACCCCTCATGCACTCACATTGCATTCCTGTATGTATCCTGCCCAGTCTGACCTTGTCCATTACACAGCCTCTGTCCCTTCCCCTTCCTGGTACCCACACACCCCGGTTCACCCATCCCTTCCAGGAGCTCAGCCCTGTATCACTTGTTCTTAAGGACCCAGAGAGTGCATGGTTGTCTGCAGAGATGTTAAGCAACCCAGCAGTATTCAGATGGCATCTATAACTACCAAGAAAGTGTTGACCCTTTCCCCCACCCCAGGAAGGGGGGGCTAGAGAGCCCACAGGGAAAGCTCAGGCATTACAGCTTTTAAATTATGGATATTTGGCTCGGTGAAGAAGGGAGGTGACCGAATCGTGTGCACGAGGAACATTTGATATGCGCCCATCTGGGCTGCTGCTATTCTGGATGGTGACTGTACAGAATTCTTCCCTGTGCTAGCCCGAATGCCTCCTCTGTTCTCCTTGAAGGCCTGGAGTGTTGATTTCTCACACATACAGTACGGTAGTCCCTTTGAGCTGTTAAAGCTTCTGTTTGGAAGCTTTAAACCAGGAGAGAATTATGGGGGAAAGATGGTGGAGAGGTACAGAATGCCCAAGATACACCTGGTATTATCCATTGTGCCCCAGATCCACTGAAAAAAAAACCCAAAACAGCACTGGCAGGGACATGTCTGTACCTTTTTTTTTTTGGTTGAATGTGGGGCTTGAACTCAGGGCCTGATTAGTACTCTATGACTTTGCACCACAGTGCTACTTCCGGTTTTCTGGTGATTCATTGGATATAGCGTCTAGGCTGGCTTTGAACCATGATGCTCAGATCTCAGCCTCCTGAGTAGGATTATTGGCATGAGCCAGCAGCACCCAGCTGTCTGTGCATTCTTGAGATAGGAATCCCCATTGTTGGATGGGTTCACATGTAGCCAACAATAGATAGGGTTGGTAGCAACCCCTTGACCTGGTAGCTAGCCTTGATCCTGTGTCTGGGGGCTTGATGGCTGTTGGAAAATCTTGTCTGGCTTTGGTTTGTGCAGCTGGGGCCTCCTAGCTCTTCTCCACAAGTCTCTTACTGTCCAGTGGTCTTCCTTCCCCCACCTCCCAAGTGCTGGGATTACATTGTATATGGCTGTGGAAGTAAGTAGTTCTTTTGAAATCAGGCAACATGTACCCTTTGCAGTGGGAGCTCCCGGAGCTGCCTATGCAAGTATGTTTTACGTTCTTAAATGCTAACTGAATTCTGAGTGCGTAGGCTTTTAGAAACCATTCTACACTCTAAATATGAAGTGTAAAAAAAAAAAGAAATCTTTACACAGAGACTCATGTGCAGGCCTGTTGCTCCAACATCATCATGGGAAATATAAAATATCTCCTATTTGTCTGTTAGTGGAAAATGAGGGGGAAATGATGGCCCGCCTAAATATTGGAATAATGGTAATTTCTTTTAACAATGGAGCCATTGAAAGCATAGATGTAGGTATACCAGAATGAAGTAAATTTTAGGATCTATTATAAAGAGATCCATATGTAACATGCTTGTATGAGACTGACATCTCATGCCTGTAAGGCTCAGATCCACCAAAAATCCAGAAGTAGAGCCTAGGCTCAGCTGGAGAGGAGGAAGCTGAGGGACAGAGCCTCAGTCTGGAGAGGAAGAAGTTGCAGGACAGAGCCTAGGCTCTGAGTTCAAGACCCAGTAACCACTCCGCCAAACACACATTTGTCTGAGTATGAGTCTCTATCTACGTATCTCTTTTTTATCTGTTTTTTGTTTGTTTTGTTTTGTTTTGTTTTGCCAGTCCTGGGGCTTCAACTCAGGGCCTGGGCATTGTCCTTGGGCTTTCTCAAGGCTAGCACTCTACCCCTTGAGTCACAGCACCACCACTTTCTGTTTTCTCTGTGTATGTGGTACCAAGGGATTGAACCCAGAGCGTTGTACATGCTAGATAAGCACTCTACTACTAGGCCACACTCCCAGCCCCGTTATCTGCTTTTATATGTACACTTACATTTATTAAATGTACCTAAACTACATTGAGAAGCCTACTTTTAATAAATGCATTTCTGGCAAGATTTGTAAGACTAGTATTTTGAGGAACAGTTCTTCATTTGAAATGCTTTGGTTCTATTTAATTAAAAAAACACAACTATACACCTATGCTACTTAAAACAGTTTCTTTTAAAAAATTATAAATCATTGGATAAAAGCTTATTCTTTTAGCATCAAAGGAGTCAGCTGCACAAATGTACAGTGACTTGGGTTGGAGGTTAAAGTTAATTAACCAGGCAGAATCAGGTCCTTGACTAACCTGCAGCTGTTGGGCTTAAGGTTTGAATCTTTTTTTTTTAAGCCTCCAGATACAAAGACAGACCCCAACTGGTTCCATCTAAGTTCAGCTATTTTGAGTTGAATCTAAACAGAGAGGAGGAGGGCTCAAGTTGGGGGCACAGGGAGGGGTTTCTCATCTCTCAGCTACATTAATTCAGCACAGAGACATTTCTGATGCCTTACTCACTGCCTGTGGAGAAAGCTTGAAATAGCCTTGAGGGTATGAAAAGAGGGGAAAAGAAAGCAGTGTATCTTAAATATCCTGTAGATTTTAGGAGCAGAACAACTGTAATTTCCTTAATTCTTACATGAGCTCCGAATTCTTTCCTTTTTCTCATGCATAGGAGGAAACTGAGGCTGGCAAGGGCAAATAATTTCCCCCCCCAAGGCCATCCACTTGGTCAGCTGAGATTTGAGTCCCTGACCAGTGAGGTCTACACATCTTAGGATAGTTCTATCAGGCTAGGATTTGCAAGTTGATGCTTATCTGCAGTGGACAGGATGGGGCCAGTTTAGGAGTGACGAGGTCCAGGGGACCCATCTTCTCATTCTTGTGAAGTAGGAAAAAGTAGTTTTGACAACAGTACATGCAGACATGAAGTCTAACAGGGGAGTCATATGAGTTTTGAGGATAGAGATGCTAGAGAAATTCCTTGTTTGCTTCAAAATCCTTTCCTCTGGAGGCCTTCAATCATTCATTTGTGTCTCATAGTCAGCATAAATGTTTTCTCCAGTCAGAAGGGAGCTTTTTAGAGTCAAACATTGTCCAGAAGCAGAGTGATGAAGATGCGGCCCTCTGTGTGAGTACTGGACCCATGCATCCAGCTTCCTGTTTCCATGCAGACATTGCTAATCACTCACCGAACATGTCCCTACTTGATGTGGAATGGAGCGTGCAATATTTCCCAGCACAGCCCCTCAGAGTTCTAGAATTAGGTAAACAGATTAGCATTGATAATGGAACCTGTCTGTTATGCAAGCAGTAAGTGCAGTGGTAAGCATACATCTGGGAGCCAGATGTTGAGATTTGAGAGGGAGGGGATGAGACAGAGACAGATAGAATAGTTTAATTCAGTGATTTTTAGTCCATGACTAGCTGCTCACAAGGGATGACAGGGTTGGGGAGTAAGGAGCTAAAGTTCTGGAAACTACCTGACTGTTAGTTAGTTAGTTAGTTAATTAATTTTCTGTTGGTCATGGGACTTGAAGTCTGGTCCTGGGCACTGTCCTTGAGCTCTTTTTCTTTTCAGGCTAGCACACTGCCATTCTGAGCCACAGTGCCACTTCTGGTTTTTAGGTGGTTAATTGGAGATAAGAGTTTCATAGACTTTTCTGCCCCTACTGGCTTTGAACCTTGATCCTCAGATCTCAGCTTCTTGAGTAGCTAGGAATGCAGGTATGAGCCACCAGCACCTGTTTTATTATTATTATTATTATTATTATTATTATTATTATTATTTATTTTTTTGTACTGGGATTAAATTCAGGGCCTTGTGCTTTCTAGGTAGGTGCTCTATTACTTGAGCCCTGTTCCCAGTCCCTTGGCTTTTAGTTTGGTTTTCAGATAGGTCTTGTATTTTCTCCCAGTTCAGCCTTGAACTGTCATCTTCCTACCTCTGCCTCCCAGGTGGTTGAGATTATAGGCAACTTTCAACAACCTTTCTTTTCTTTTTAAATCGGAGGCACTGAACAATCTATAGTCAAAATACATTTTTGTTTCACTCAAATACTTTTAAGAAGCTGTAGCTTCTTGAGAAAGTTTGAAATTCTCCATGGTGCACGCTCCTTTCTGTGTCCTCCAGAGAAGGTTGAGACATTTTCCTGGAAAGGTAATTTTGGCTCTAGTGAAGATGTCACCATCTGCTTGCCTGCCGGGCAGCTGGCCTGGCTGAAGGAGAGCTGGGGCTAGCTGCTTTGAGATCTGGGAGAGTAGGAGGTCCAGGGCACAGGTTGCGGAGGGGGATTGTTTGTGGCTCCCAAGGCTGTTCTTGGGTAGGGTCTTCCTTCCCCAGGCACCTGCTCAGTTGGGGAAGCCCCTCCAGCATCTCCCTCTGGCTGACTCTCGCTCCTGGCTTTCCTCCCCATCCTCTGTCAAGAGCTCCAGGCTGCCTGCCATTCCTGTTGGCACTGGCAGCAGCCAGAACAGTGCAGGCTTTCCTGGCAGCGGGGTCCATGACTGCTTCATTTCTCCTTCTGCTCTTTCACATTCTTCTGTCTTTTTCTCCATGGCCTGGTACCCAGCAGCCTGTGGCCAAAAAGGGCATTGATTACCTTTTTTTAAAAAAAAATTTTTTTTGCCAGTCCGGAGGCATGAGGCTTGAACTCAGGGCCTGAGCGCTGTCCTTGGGCTTTCTCAAGGCTAGTGCTCTACCACTTGAGCCACAGCACCGTTTCTGTGTATGTGGTACTGAGGAATCGAACCCAGGTCTTTGTGCATGCCAGGCAAGCACTCTACCACTAGGCCAAACTCCCAGCCCTTACCATCTTACCTCCCCCCTTCTCTTCTCTCAGCCTTCACCCAGTAGGGATAGATTGCCCGCTTTCCCTCCCTCCCTTCAACAGGCAAGTAACAGACATGGGACGTGGGCTCTGACATTGCACAGGGCTCGAGTTTCCCCCTATCCCCATTTCAACCAACAAACCAACAGTAGTGCACACCTGAAATCCCAGCTCCATGTTGAAGCATAGACAGAGGAGGATTATGGTCCAAGGGCCCACTGAGCTGTCTTCTAGAGAGATCTTTCTATCAGCCAGGCCTTGGTGGCTGACATCTATAATTTCTGCTGCTCAGCAGGCAATGATTGGGAAGATGGCAGTCTAAGGCCCTCCTGGGCAGAAAAGAGCCTATTTCGACAGACAAGTGGTGTGTGTGTGTGTGTGTGTGTGTGTGTGTGTGTGTGTGTGTGTGTGCAAGCCTGTACGCACACACGTGTATGGTTTGTGCTTTTTCCATTATCGGCAAGTGCGATCTTGGCAGACATGGGAAGATGACATGCTAGATGATCAGGTAGAGAAAGCACCTTAAAGAGGAGCAGTACACACCAGCCAGCATTGATTGATTACTGATCAGTGCATCTGTAAATATCTCAGACCCAACACTTTGACCTAGGTGCTCTTATGATCTCATGTTACAGGTGACTGAAGTGAATTGATGAATGAACTTGTCACTACCGGTGCTTGAACTCAAGGCCTCACACTCATATTCCTGCCTGCTATCCCCAGCTGCATGGCTGGTGCTCTACCACTTGCCACACCCCTAACTTCTGGCTTTTTGATAGTTTATTGGAGGTAAGAGTCTCAGGGACTTTTCTGCCAGGACTGGCTTTGAACCGCCATCCTTAGATCTTAGACTTCTGAGTAGCTGAGATTACAGGTGTGAGTTATCAGAACTCTTGAGATGAAAAAAGGAATTGCAAGGAGAGTGACTTTTCTAGAACATGAGAATGCTTGGGAAGGGTCCTTCTCTTCCCTTGGCCTTTCCCTCAGGGAGATGTCCTTTGTCCCCTTACTGGCCTGGTTGCAGCCACAGTGGCCTTATAACATCCAAAACAGCAGTGGCACCCTCCTTGGAGCCAATTGGTGTAACCTCAGAGGGGTGTGCCTGCAGCGGACTGATTTCTAGTTCTATTCTTCTCCCCTGGAGATGGGGAGGTGTGGATGGAAAACAGCAGCTACAGCAACAAAAATCTGAGGCTGAAGCCTAAGGCTGGATTCAAAACCTTTAATTCAGAGTGAAAGACTTTAATCAGGCTATAACTTGGCTCCATTCCTAAATGCTACCATGTTAAGAAAGGAAAAGAAATAACAACAATAATAATTCAGAGAATGCAAATAATAGTCCAACCTAAAGCCAGGAATAGGTCAAAACAGCTGTAGTTTCTCTGGGAATGAAACATTCCACTCTTTAAATTATTGCAAGGAAATGTATCTTGTTTTCCCCAACTGAGCCTGGAAGTGAATTTTTTAAAAAAATCTATTACTGCTAGTTACTGATTCAGCAAGAGTTGCTTTATTGTTATTGTTGTTGTTTGCTTTTCTTTCCCTTTTCCTTTGCAAGCCACTGTCCACCTCCATCTTTTTCTGCCCTTTTTCTCCTGGGTGTACCAGAGGAACCTTCTAAGTAAAAAACAAAACTTCACTTTGTGTGTGTATGGCCAAGATTCAAATTTGCTATGATTCATTGGAAGGGGGGAGGGGCTGGCAGAATTGGAGGGAGAAAGGACCCATGGAGCCTCTCAGATGTAAATAATTCAGGGTTTGGAAGTGCTCATCTTTGGACGTATTGGAGCCATTGGGAGTGTGGACGGCTGGGAAGCAAAACTGCTGAGGCAAGCAGGAGAGAAGCAGAGTCACTGGCCTGGATTGGGTCAGCCAACAGAGCAGCTGCATGTGTTGGAGAAGCCAGCCCATGTGGGGCATGGCGGGGGGCCCAGATCTGGGGATCCCCGGACTCTCAGAACACATGAGGCTCAGTGTCAGGGGAGCCTCTTGTTACACAAAAAAAAAATCTCAGGGAGGTGTAACACTCACAGCCTAAGAAAAGGGAACAGTGAAATCCTAAACAGTATTTAACAGGAATAAGTTAGTATGAGTGTATTCCTATTAATATACTATGAATGATATATTAATAACATTAATGACATAGTATAGCAATATATTCATGAGCTAAGGTTAATAGAGCTGATTCTAATTAGTATTAATAGAACTCTTACCACATACGAGGTTACTTTTCAAGTCAGGTAAGTATTCTCTCTCCTTTTTTGCTGGAATTTGAACTCAGGGCCTCATGTCTACTCAGCAAGCACTCTTCTGCTTAAGCAATGCCCCCAGCCCTCTTTTGGGGTTGATTATTTTTCAGATAGGGTTTTAATTTGAATCCTCCTACACAGCTGGGATTACATGTATGCGCTACCATACCTGATTTTTTTTCTTTGAGCCAGGTTCTCGGTCTATATCCCAGTCTGACCTTGAATTTGTGATCCTCCTGCTTCCTCTTTGTGAGTACTGGGATTCCATGAATTTGTGCCACTAAATCGCTGACATTGATTTCCTTTCCTTTCCTTTCCCCTCCCTCCCTCCTTCCCTCTTTCTTTTTTTATTTTTTCTTTCTTTCTCCTCTTCCTTCCCCTCCCCTCCCCTTCGCTCCCCCTCCCCTCTCCTCTCTCTCCCCCTCCCCTTCCCTCCCCTCCCTTCCCCTTCCCTTCCCTTCCTTCTTCTGCTAAACCAACCTTGAATTCCCCAGGACAAATCTGATTCAATCATGCTCTTTCATCCTTCTTCTAAATTACCAGATTCCACTGGCAAATATTTTTGAGCATGTTTACTTCTATGTTCTTTAGGAATATTGATCAGTAATTGCATTCACTGTCCAATAGGATAAGCCTGGATTACATGATGCTCCATGCAACTAAATCTAAATGGATTACATTATGATGTAAAATTGAAATTCCACTGCTTTGGATATTCCAGACACATCTGAAGTCAAATCCATGGATTAGAAGTCAAAACCAATAATATTGGATGGTACCAGCATGTCTATCATATTGGACAGCACAGAGAGCTTTCCCTGCAACCTAAGCTTTTGTATGTCTTTGAGCAGAGTTCAAACTTTGACGTTTATCTGTTGTCTTTTATCCTTAGTGTGGTGGTGGAGCTCTTTCCAGCCTTGGAAAAGAAACTCTGTGATGGATCATCTGACATCTGTTTTTTTTTTCCCTACCCCTAAAAGTGTTCTTTAAATTCCCAGCCTAGGAGGGGGTCAGCTCAGTATTATGTAAAAGCAAGGTTTAGTTTCATTTAAAAAAGGGAAAGGTGTTTTAGTTTGGCCAGTTCTAGGCAGAACCCAGAAGTGCTCTTATAGGATGCATATTTCACAAACCAAGATTTATTCCAGAACAAAGCTCTAGCATAGCAAAGGTTTTGTCTGGCCAAGTGGGATCCATCCTTACTTTGCATGAGCAAACCTGCAGGTACAATATTTTACAAGGCACATCTCCTTTCAATAATTAAATACCTATGCCAGCATGTTGTAATTTCTAAGGACATAAAGATCACAGAGAAATAGAGCGCTTTATAGTCAAGCAAAGCTCAGGGAGGGTTGTAGATGGGGGGTGGTTTAGGGAGGGTTGTTAAAGAGGAGTATTCTGCTTAATGAGAATGAAAAGGAAATTGTAACTTGGTTCCAAATTGTTCACTGGGGTCAGGAGACATGGAGTAAGAAGGGCAGTGCTGAGATCTCAAGCCCAGCTGGGACTCCAGGATGGGCTCACATCATTGATTTTTTTTTAACTCTGTGAAGGAAGGCTTTCTCTTGGACATCTTGTGTCAAATTGGAAAAGAGATTTTTGTAACGGACCCCTCCACCCACCATCAGAGGCTCTGTACGAATCATATCCCTGAGATGCTGCTGGGTTTAGACAAGCTAGGATTTCTAATGGTGGTTTTCCCTTTCAGTGACCTTGGGCAAACCAGTAACCTCTCTGACCCTCTCTTTCTTTTCAGGGAAACAGAACAACAAACCCCATTCTCTTAGTGTGAGATCTGTGGGCCAGCCCCACTACTACTCTCAAGAGCTCTTGCTATAACCGTGGCTGTGTGGGCCACTCTTTTGGGAGGAGTGTCATAGTCCCCCCAGCTGAGTGGTTGGGGGTGAGGGGTGTTTGAGGGGACTAATAGAGAGAGGGGAACATTTTCATCCTTCTCAGCCCCCATTCTTTTCTAAGTTAGGATGAAGTTTAGATCAAGGGCCAGGACCTTGACTCCCCCTGCCCCCATAATTGTGAGCGGTTAAAAGAGGTTCAGGCGAAAAATACAGGCAATGGTCACAAAGGAGTTGGAGAGTCATTGCCACCAGGAAGTCAAACACCATTGCGGAATGAGGTGCTCTCGGAAGGCAATCGGAGGAGGATGTGTTTGGACAAGCAGGGATTAAAAAGAAGGGTATCTTAGGAAAAATGGTAAACACCATTGAGCATTATGAAGGGTTGGCAGTGCAAAGTGTCTGTCGGACTGTGGGAGAGTAAGCAGGATGTCCTCATAATAGTCCCATATGTGCCTGTGGTCCAACTTGATTTAAAATTTTATGTCTACAGGAGAAATGCCAGAGTAAAGAAATCGCGGGGGAGGGGTGTTTCCAGACATCAGGGATACCCGTGTGGCTCCACAAACAGCGCACGCACCTTTTTACCCAGACAGTTCTATTAATATTGGATTTCTGCTATGATTATAAAACATCATCCGACACAAGCTGTGCGGTAACATTTCTCCCCCAGCAACCAGGGAGCCCGGAGAAGCTGGATTGTCATTTGCAGGAGACAAATGACAATAATCCCTAGAGATGGGATGTGCAGAAAAAGATATAATCCTATTAAGAGATTGCCATTGTGCACGTTGCCTCTTGTGGTCCCAAGTGCAGATGCAGGAAGGAGACAAGGGGGCCTGTAACAGCTATAGGAAGGAGCTCTCCCTGCAGTTGGCAGTGACAGCGCCCTGCCATTTCTGAACAAGGGTCCTTGGGGTATCGGATCACAGTAAATGACTGAGGGGAAATGTACTCAAGAAAGGTGATAGACCTGAACAACTGGAGTTTCACTTCTGAAGGACCTGGAGGAAGCCTGGCCATGACTCAATTTTTTTCATATATTTTTATTGTAATTAATAGAAGGGTTACATTATATTCATCAGATAGAAGGTACATTACTTCATAAATATTGATACCCTTTCTCATGTCATGGTTCCCATTTCCCTCCCCCTCTCCCCATACATCTTGATTTTCCCCCTTCCCTCTCCTATTTCAATTAAGCGTATATAAAATATATCAGATAACAAGGTGAAATATTGTAACAATATGAGATAAAGGGACAGCAAAAGGACAACAATCACTCATTATATGGCTTCTGTTTCTATATCCTAGAGATCCTTTCATTTAGCATCATACTGTATGGCCTTATGTATCTAGGTTTTGCTCTATTGTGAACCTCTCCTAGGAGAGCCCAAGGTTTCTACTGATTATTGTAAATGAGGGAAACCATTGAGCCTATGTTCCTTTGAGTCTGGCTTCCTTCACTTAATATGATTTTTTTCTAAGTCTTTCCATTTCCTTACAAATGGGTGATGTCATTCTTTCTGAGAGCACCATAGAATTCCATTGTGTATAAATACCACATCTTGTTGATCCACTCATCAACTGAGGGACATCTGGGTTGGTTCCATATCTTTGCTATGGTGAATAGTGCTGCAATGAACATTGTTGTGCTAGTGGATTTAGTAGGTCCTTGTTTCTGGACGATTGGTAAATGCCAAGTAGTGGAATTGCTGGGTCATAGGGGAGCTCTATATTTAGTCTTTTGAGGAACTGCCATACTGCTTTCCATAGAGGTTGAACAAGTTTGCACTCCCACCAACAGTGTAGTAGTGATCCCTCCTGTCCACCTCCCCTCCAGCATCTGTTATTATTAGATTTCTTGATCCTAGCCATTCTAAATGGAGTGAGGTGGAATCTTAAAGTTGTTTTGATTTGCATTTCTTTTATGACCAGAGATGCCATGACTCAAGTTTTACACTCTTAGAGCAAACCCTGTAACTTCATTGGGTTGAGGACCAGGTAGTTGGAGTTCTAAGTATGTGTGAGATCCATCAATCGGTAAAGGATAAACTATTATTATTATTATTATTATTATTATTATTATTATTATTTTATTATTATTTGTGCCAGTACTGGGCTTGAACTCAGGGCCTGGGCACTGTTCCTGAGCTGCTTTTTTTTTTTTAAATTGTTGAAGGCTAGCATTCTACCACTTGAGTCACAGCTCCACTTCCAGGTTTTTGTTGGTTAATTGGAGATAAGAGCTTCATGGACTTTCCAGACCATGATCCTCATATCTCAGGCTGGCTTTGAACCATGATCCTCATATCTCAGCTTCCTGAGTAGCTAGGATTACAGGGGTAAGCCTCCAGCATGGGGCTTAAGGTCTCTATTTGAGTGATGAAAATGAAACCCTTTAATTCATGCTATGTTTTAATGGGAAATGGAAGGGAGTGAATATTCAATTTATGACACCAGGAAATGAGCACACGTGCACATGCAGATTTTAGTATTTAACAGTGAAGATTAAGACATTCACTGGCCCCCAAGCAATCACTTTGGATTATTTCATGCTCCATGCTTGCTACTCAGTAAGATACCAGCATGGTGTAAAAGAAGAGACATGAGTTTTAATAGTAGAGACATGTGGTGGGTTCAAGCCTAAGCACAACCATTTTCCAACTCTGGGACCTTGGGTAACTTCCTTAAACTCTTGCAACTTTGCTATTCTCATTTGTGCACTAGAGATACTATTCTCTGAAAAGTAGTAAAATATTAAATATTCAAGTAAATTATGATCAAAAAGAGTTACTTGTTTTTTGTCTTGGTGAAGGTTGACACCTCTTAGTTTACCTCTTAGGATCTCTTTCCTTCCCTTTCGGTTAATACTACTTTGATGATGGTGATAGTTGCTGCTGTTGTTATTATTACTATTATTTTAGTCCAGGTGGTTTGGATAGAGATCAATCTGATCCACAGGCAGATAGATATACCAATCCAGTCCATTTCTCTGCATCTATGGGATTGGTCCAGGGAGGTCATGTGATCAAAGATGGCCAATATGACCCCACTGTCTTTCTGGTTTCTAGAAGGAAAAGCTCTATGGCTCTTCTGGGTGCTGAAACTATATAAGAATATCCCTCGAGGGAGTGGTGCTGTGGCTCAAGTGGTAGAGCACTATCCTTGAGCACAAAGAGGCTCAGGGACAGAGCCCAGGCCCTGAGTTCAAGCCCCAGAACCAGCAAAATTGAACTCAAAATTGAGTTTGGGGCTTGAACTCAGGACCCTGCAGTTGTTATGCAAACACTCTACTGGAGTGACATCCCCAGTCTTTATTTAGAATTACTATGCTTTGAGATTTGCAATAGAGCAAAACCTTGATACATAAGGCCATATAGTATGAAGCTAATTGAAAGGACCTCCAGGATATTGAAACAAAAGCCATATAACGAATAATTGTTGTCCTTAATGTACTATGTTGTCTCTCATCTCCTTTGCTGTCCCTTGGTTATCTCATATTGTTATAGTATCTCACTTTGTTATCTGATATATTGAATTTATTTGTATTTGGTTATTTGATAGGGAAGGGGGGAAAACCAAGACAGGTGGGGGGTAGGGAAATGGGTACCAAGACATGTGAAAGGGTATCAATGTACGTGAATTAATGCACCTTCTATCTGGCAAATATCATGTAACCCTTTTACTAATTACAATAAAAAAATGCAAAAAAAAAAGAATTGCTATGCTTTCCCATGGAATCTTTACAACCTCTAACTAGACTTGCAGAGCTATTTCACCAACACGGAGTTGCCTCATGGTTCTGTTCGGGACTTAGGTCTTTTATTATTTATGTAACAGTTCCCCTACATTATAGTTCTGTTTGACATGCTCAAGTCACTTCCTGTCTCTGACTGGACGCTGAGAGCTGGAGGGCCTCAAGCAGGATTAGATGGGCATGGTTCTGTGGGTGGGTATTATCTTCACTTTACACAGGAGCAGAGATGTTCAGACAACCCTTTGCAAACTGTCAACTGTCATGGAGCCTTGTTGGAGTAGAAATAGATATTGAACTCAGGTCTTTGGGACTACAGAGATCTTCAGGATTTGGCTGTGTATGTGTATGTGTAATTATATATATGTATATATATATATATATAATTTTTTTCAAAGGATTCGGCTAAGAACAAAAATCCCTTTTGAGAAGGAGGAAATCTTTTCAATGTGGAGAAGTATCTTAAAAGGTTCTATATCTGGGTCCTTTCAAACTTGAAATTTATATGCAAGGAATAAAACCAGACGAGAATGGATGGTGTTGGGATGAAACGAACAGGTTTGTGTCTTTTCTGAGCTGATTTGTCTCAGTAAATCCCCAGAAAATATCGCTTGTCTCATTTTCCCTTCAAGGCTTTTGTCTGAGTTTCAGCTGAGAAGATTTTTCCCCCTCTCTCGTTCTTTGTAAATTCTCTTGATTTTGGTTATATAACAGGAGCAAACAATTGCCTTTACTGAACAAAAGTCTCAAATGAATAGCTATCAATGGTAATACTAGTAATTAACAGTTTTTTTCTTTGTCGTGCCTGCCCGAAACTGCTTTTATTGATTTATTTTGACTCTGTTCCATATAGGAAAATTTTCCAGCTTGCACAAACATATGCTTATCTTCTTTTGGGCCCAACTATCTTTGACTCTATTTCAAAAAGAGCGTTAACTCTTCAGGACAGAGCTGACAGCAGACCAGAGGAAAGGAATTGGGGTGCCTCAAATGAACTGTACACTGGGAAAGATTATCAATGAGTGTGAAACATAGAGCACCTCTTAGTTTGAAGTTTGACATCCTGGCTTTCCTTTCTGAATGAAATTGGAAATTACACAGAATTGGGGGTGAGCGTGGTGGAGGGTGGCAAGATGGAGGGGTCCATCCAAACAAAAAAAGCCAAGGTCAGAGGGGAGAAACAGTGCAAAGAAAGAACCAGTTGGCTACTGGCAGCTCGCGCTTACTCAGGAGGCTGAACTCAGAGGATTGTGTTATGAGCCCAATCCAGACTAAAAAGCCCGTGAGACTCCATCTTCAAAATATTCAGGAAGAAGTCAGGCTGGAGGCTTAGCTTGAGTTGGAGTGTCAGTCAAACAAGCAAGTGAAGTGAGTCCAAGGCCCTGAGTTTAAACCCTGGTTCTAAATAAAGAAACAAATAACAAAGTAAACAAATAGGCAAGGGCAGGGGAGGAAAAACCAGTCATCAATTCTCCCTTTCTCTCTGCTCTCCTGAGGTCAATCTCAGTTATATGAGTGTCTTTCTTGCAATCCAAGTGAAAAGGTAATTCATGGTACTGAAAAGAGAATTCATTGTGTTATTGAGTTTCTTAAACCCCAGAATTGAACCTTTTATAAAATTAGAGGTGAGAAAATGAAATGACACAGGAATAGCATCCCCCTCAATATATTTGAAACCCCACTGGACATAATCATAGTATGGAATATACAACTTTGTGATCTATTTTTTCAAATCAATAACTTTTCTTCAATGCTTGCACATATATACTCAGTCTTCTTGACTGAGTTGTATTTCATTGGATGGATGCATAGAGCATGCTTAACTAATCACAGTCACCTAGTGTTGGCTATTGGTTCCTTTTTTAGTTTTCTTTTTTTTTGGCCAGTCCTGGGCCTGGGCATTGTCCTTGAGCTTTCTCAAGGCTAATGCTCTACCACTTGAGTCATAGCACCATTTCTGGCCTTTTCTATGTATGTGGAATCAAACCCAGGGCTTCATGCATGCTAGGCAAGCACTCTACCACTAGGCAGCTGTCTTCTTGAGGGCTCTTCTGTCCTGCAGGCAGATGCTCAGGGTGAAGGACGAGCTGGCAGCGTCCAGAGTGAACATCCCTGGAAGTCACCCAGCAGCAGATGGAGCTAGTGGATAAATGCAGCCTTGCAGGTGTGGAGTAATTCTAGGGTGCTGGCTCTATGGTGCTGAGTGGAACCCAACCTAGAGCAGAACCATTCCTTCCATGGCCTGCCTTCTGCAGTGGAATTTTACTACATGCTCTTGGAAGCTGGGCTAGCACTTAGACTCAGCAGCTGGAGGGTTCGCTGAGGCCATACACAGCCAACACTCCCACCCCCTCATGACCACAGAGCTAGTGTCAGGAGACAGACGTCCACAGACGGCCGTGCATAAATCTTGCCCACAATGTATTCCTGTGGATGGCAGGATCAGACGGTGGGCACTTGACAGCCAGCTGGCAGTAGTATTGGTACCCTGGAAGTGTCAGCAGGCTTAATTACCAGCCCTTGTGCCAATTCCAGGACAAACCACCAGCCGTCTCCTCACCCCTGCCACCGCTGCCGCTCCACAAATCCCTGAGGCGACATCAATAATTCATCTGAGAACCTAAAAGTGCCAGGCCTCTGACACTGTTGTCTTCCAGCCTGGTCCTACCTTCTGGGCCTCGCCTGGTGTCCCTGTCTTGTCAAACGTCAGGTGTGGTGTGAGGTGAAGAACGATCTGCGGGGTGGACACATGTTGTCATTTTCTGAGGAAACAAGTATTAGAGACAGGGATTAAATGCTCCTAATTAGAGGTCTTTCTTGCCAAGCTTCTTCAGGAGAAAAAAAGAATTTTCTCCTCAGTTGATGTGCTATCCTTATGGAGACCTTGGGGGAGGGGCAGAGGGTGGGTATGTGGAATTCATATCTGGGAGCAGGTGGCCATATCAGAAATAATGGCTCGAGGTACTGGGAAAATGTAATCAATATTTACCTGCTGAGAAGTCCCAAGAGGAGAAGGAAATGGACTCCTTCCCTACGGCACAGATTTCATTCTGGTGTCCTGCTTTCTTTGTGTATTTGGCAGCAGGGGAAAAGTGCATGATTTTTTTTTCTGGTGGTGGTGGGGAGAGTGTTGGGATTGGTGGAATTATTCCATCATCAGCCTGCACACAATAATCCATTATTCAAGCATGACAAACTTAAAATACTCAGTCTGGTCTCCTGGTATCTGCCTGGTTTCTTATTTGTGTCCAAATGAATGCAACCCATGACATACTTTTTAAAAATATTATGATTCTCTCTCTCTTTCTCTCTCTCTCTCTCTTCCTCCCTCCCTCCATCCTCCCTGCTATCTTTTGTCTAGAACAATCATTATCAACATTAGGCTTCATTATCTGTGTCGTCAGCTCTGGAGAACAAGAAACTTATGTGGGTTGGTAATGTTTCTCTAGACTTCATTTTAAAAACAACAACAACACACACACACACAAACAAAAAAAAACCAACAAAGCTAGACTTGTGACAAAACAAAAGTTCTCTAAAACTCCAATGTAATATAATTTAATTCATTCTTTCCCTGCAGAAGTGTAGCAGCCGGAGTTTCTGTGGCACAAGAGACGACAGAAAAGGTGGCTGATGGCATTAGGCAGAAAAGAAATCTAAAGGTGAGGAACAGAGGAAGCAAGGCCATGCTTGGGGGATCAAGTAGCCGGAGATGTCGCTGCTGGTCCAGTGTCTTAGAATCCACTATATTGCTGAAGGCAATCTCTCATCATACTCTCCAGTTGGATTCCAGGTCCTGAAGAATTGCTGCTATTTCCGCACAGGTGTTGAGGCCAGCCAGACACCCAGCCCCTGTCCCCCACCCTCCACCATGTGATTTCATTTGGCAGGGGTCTGAGGACATTAGTATTCTCATAAGGACCCTAGGGTTGCCTTCTACCATCCAAGCAGGTCCCTGTCCCCTGTGGGAGTCTGCTCAGAACTCATTCAGATCACTGCTTTCTCCAGGGTCCCCAGGAAGAGGAGGGCTACAATGTCTATGAGGTGGATTGCTGGTTGATGGTTCCCCTCGATGCCTGCTCTTCACACACTGAGAAATGGACAACCCAAGGTGATTGCGTGTCAGGACGCAGTGTCAACGGAACCACCGTGGTCTGGCCTGTGGTTCGGGGCATGGTCTCTGCAGTCGAGTCAGCATCAGCTGAGATGCTGTCTAGACCCTGGCACACCTGGCAGCTGGGTGCGAATGGAGGAAAAGAGCAGAGATGTCAGGTAAGGTGCAAGATACCCGGTTAGATCTGAACTGTAGATAGACTGTGAATCATTTTGCCAAAAGAAGTCTGTTTCATGCAATATTTAGATCCTACTTGCCCTCAAAGAAAAAAAAAGAATCGTTGGTTGTCTGAAATTTAAACATCCTTAGGCACCCGGCATTTATGTGTATCCCAGAAGTTTCAGGGCTTGCTTTGTCTCTGCCCGCTCTTGTCTTTATAGGAGGCTTCTTCTTCATCATCTCGCTCAGATGGGAAATCAGAAGTCATAAAAGGCTTGAGGGGGAAAAGAAAAGGACAAGAATTTTAATGTCCCTACAGCATGAACTCTATTTAGGTTCAGTGATGTGGAACAAGAGTCTTTTCCTATTTTCCTCTCTTTACTGGTGTCCTGTACCAAGACTCAAGATGGACCCAGAAACCATCACTTCCATTCCAAGGATGTTTGTGGGACATTTCTTTCTGATGTAGAAAGAAGGTAGTCTAACGGGCCCGTTGGACAGGTATGCATTCTGTAATTCAGCAGGTAGCTTATGGTTCAAAACCATCCTGGGCAGAAAGTACCTGAGACTTTTTTTTTTGCCAGTCATGGGGCTTGAACTCAGGGACTGAGCACTGTCCTTAGTCTTTTTCTCTTTTTTTTTTTGCCAGTCCTGGGCTTGAGCTCAGGGCCTGAGCACTGTCCTTGGACTTTCTCAAGGCTAGAGCTCTACCACTTGAGCCTCAGCACCACTTCGGCTTTTTTCTACATGTGGTACCGAGGAACTGAACCCGGGTCTTCATGCATGCTAGGCAAGCACTTTAACCACTAGGCCAAACTCCTGGCCCATCCTTAGTCTTTTTCTCAAGGCTAGTGCTCTACCACTTGAGTTACAGCACCACTTCCAGCTTTTTTCTATGTATGTATTACTGAGGAATCGAACCTGGGTCTTCATGCATGCTAGGCAAGCACTCTACCGGTAGGCCAAACTCCCGGCCCCGTACCTGACACTCTTATTTCCAATTAACTACTGAAAAAAAAAGCCAAAAGTAGATCTGTGGCTCAAGTGGTAGAGCATTAGCCTTGAGCAAAAAAAAAAAAAAAAAAAGGAAAAAGCTTAGGGACAGTGCCCAAGCCTGAGTTCAAGTCTCAACACACAACACAACACACACAGGAGAATATTAGATAATTCCTTAAGCTTACTCTCCAAACAAAAACTAGCTCCTATGTAGCCAACCAAGGGGTCCTTAAAAGAGTATAGTAGGAAGTAGAGAGAGATTTACTACAGAGGGGAGAGATGACACAGGATAACTTCAGTAGAGAGAGAATGAAATAGAAAAATGGAGGGGGAACAGGACGGGGGCGAGAGAGAGGAACAAGAGAGAGGGAGGGAGAGAAGCTTCAAGTAACGGAAGGGTGCAAGGATGGAATTCGTGACCATGTGAAGGTCACAGGCCCCACATGCTCTTTGAAAGGAAAAACAATGGCTTTATTGAAGGTTGGAGACAAGAGCATACCAAAAGACCTGTCTGTCCATTGGCCAGGAGTGATGGCTTTTTCATCTGATTGGCCAGGGCAGGGGAACTAGAGGTGTGGGTTGTTTACAAGCAGAGTCTTGGTAGAATCAACCCCACCTGGTCCCAGTCCAGGTGCAAGGGTTAAAGAGTTCTGATCCACTGCGAAGCCCGCTGATGGCGGCATGCTTCTTCTCTTCTACCTGGGCTGTGCTTGCTCCTCAGCTTCTTCTTGACAGGGTATTTTAGATTAGACTCGAAGGTTCTACAGGTGCACCCCAAGAAAGAGCTCTCCTACAGATCTCCAGGAACAGGGAAGTTGCTGTTTGATGGCTGGGTTTCAAAGCCTTTCGCCCTCATGTTGATTTTTTTTTCACAGCTGCAAGGCAGTCTGTAAGCCCTGCCCTTTTACATGACAACGCCCTTGCATTTCTAGATGGAAGAAGAGTGGCTGAAGGGTTGGGGGTACCTCACGTCTCTGGCCTTTCCCTTCGTCATGCAGCCTCAAAGTGAACTCCATCAGCCAGCCATCAAGGGGATGATGTCTCTGCAGCAGCAGACTCTTCTCCAGTCACGCGGCTGTCTGGACACGGGGTCCACAAGCTGCAGACCAGGTAAGCTGGGCCTAAACCACAGGAACTATGAGGTGACTCACCAGTGTCTGGTATGTTGGAAATGTGCTTTGGCAACTGAAAAGCAATGCCATCCCCTGCCTGTAAAGAGCATCCTGGGAAGTAGTTTTGGGGTAACCTTCAGTCTTTTGCTACCCATTCCTCTGCTGTTTTCTGTACAAGGCTGACCTCAGGGACTTGAAGGCCACAAAGATAGATTTTTTGAAAATATGGAATGATTATCAGGGTTTTCTTCTTGTTTTCATTTTTTTTGGTGTTGAGAGCTCAACTCAAGACCTAGGCAAATGTTTTAAATTTAGATCAAGAATTTGAGAAATTGAGAACAGAGTGTGGTACAGAAAATAATGTTTGCTTGCTGTCCTTTTGTGTCTTTTGAGACAGTGTATTTGAGGTTCTCTGCCTCAGCCTCTCAAGTTCTGGGCTTACAGGTGTGCAAGATCATGCCCAACTCATAGAAAACACTTGGATTGAGGCAAAAGGCACAACCTGGAGTCACTCGGCGTCAGATAGAATTTACTGTTTAGTAGCATTGGCCGTGTCAGAGCTCACACTTAATGTCAGCCATTTACCACCTAATATTTCAGTCAACAGTTGATTTGCCTACACTAAAAAAATTGCGTGATTTAAATACATATTTGTAGCCGTCATATTTTTATTGTAACTTTATTATAATCTTTCACTCGTTGTACAAAGGAGTTTCACTTCCACATGTCAGTTTATGAGCACATGCATCTTGATCAGCGTCAGTCCTTTCATCGTTCTCAGTAGAAGAGATAAAAAAAAAATTGCAATATAGTTTTGGCTTACGATGAATCCCTTTTGAGACTGTGTTTGGGTATCTATTTCTTCTGGAACTAGACCTACCTCCCAACGACAGGGGTGAATACACATCTCAAATAGGGCCAATTCTTTCTCTCCCACCATCCCTCTCATCTTCCTTCTCTTTCTTCTCCCTCTACCTATCTCTCCTTCCTTCTTTGTTGTTGTTGTTGTCGTGGTCCTTGTCCTCCTCCTCCTCTCCCCTCCTCCTCCCCCTCCCTCCTCCTCCCCCTCCCCCTTCCTCCCCCTCCCCTCCCTCCTCCTCCCCCCTCCCCGTCCCTCCTTCCTCCTCCTCCCTCCTTCTTCCTCCTTCTTCCTCTTCCCTCCTTCTTCCTCCTCCCTCCTCCTCCCTTTCGTCCTCCCTCCTCCCATTTCTAAGTAGTGGCCTGAAGGGAAACACAGGCGCGTAGAGTCTATCTGTGGTCTTGTGCAGACAGACCAAAGCAGAGTGGGGGCCTTCTTGATTGTTGAGCTCCTAGTGTTGCCAGCACCCAAGGTCCTCACATGTGCAGTAGTTGGGACAAGGTTACCTTGCAGAGGTGCCCAGGCCATCATGGAGAATTGAGAAAGAGATGAGCGGGGTGGGGTTTACAGTCTTTCCGTGTATCCTATCTGCTGTTTGAAATGAAGGCTGTTGGTGGTGTGACCCACTATTTTCTTTCGTTCTTCAGCTTTAAGGAGATGCGGTTGATGTAATAGCTTGTGTACGTTTTCACGTGTGTCATTAGAGGATGTTCCTTGAGTCACCACCAATACCGTGAATAGATCCACAGCATCCCAGCGTGTACTGGAGCCCCTTTGAGGCCTTTCTCTTCATTGCCCTCTAAACCCCAGGCAACCACCGATCTGTTTCCGTCACAAGTAATTTTTATTTTCTAGTATTTTGTGTCCAGGGAACTCTACAATATGTATTCTGTGTTTTGGTCTGGCTTGTTTAATTCAGCATAATAATTTGAAGATATGTTTCTGTTGATCCTCACATCAATAGTCCAGTAGTTCATGATTGATCCATTTGTCTGTTGTTGGGTGGTTTCTCCCCCCCCAACTTTCAATTTCTGACTGAAAATGATGAGTAATAGTGTCTTGTACATTTGGCTATATATCTTTTTGTGGACATAGACTTTCATAGTCTTTCTCTTAAAAGTACAAGGGCATGGGAAAGCTGGTTACATGGCAAATGTATGCTTTTAAAGAAACTACTAAGCCATTTTCTTGTCTGTTGCCTTTCTCTCTGTCTCCTTTTATTTCTCTCTCTTCCTCTATTTTTCTCTTGATTTCTTTCTCCCTCTCTTTGCCTCACTTTGTTTTCCCTTCCCTTCCTCCCTCTCCCTCTCTTCCTTCCCTTCCACCTTTCTCCTCTCTCTTTCTGTCTTTCTTCTGTGCTGGCACAAGGGCTTGAACTCAAGGCCTGGGCACTGTCCCTGAGATTTTTCACTCAAGCCTGGCATTCTACCACTTAAATCACAGCTCCACTTGTGGCTTTTTGAATAGTTAATTGGAGATGAGTCTCATAGACTTTTCCTGCTTGGGCTGGCTTCAAACCAAGATCCTCAGGTCTCAGCCTCTCTGTAGCTCAGATTACATATCTGAGCCCCCAGCCATCTTCCTGCTCTTACACAGCATGATCAATCTTTCCCTTCCTTACTTTTGGTTCAAATCAGTTCTAGTTATGTTTCTTGCAACCCAAGAGTCACGGTAAGTATGGAAGACACTGCTTTGGGGAAATTTATTTGTAGGATTGGGAATCTGCATATTATCAAATAATATTTACTTAGAACAAATAATGCTCAGAAGAAGCCATGTGAAGGCTTGAGCCATACCTAACATGATTTAATCTGATCAGCTCAGGACCAATGATTTTAAACCCTCACACTGGGAGAAATTGCAACCCAAACAGCCCATAAATACTATCATTTATCATCTGATCTCATTCCTTGTTATTCCTGAGAGCAAATGGGATTCACAAACTGAGAGAAGACTAATGGTTGATGTGGTTAATTTGAGCAGTGCTTTTTTTTTTAAATTCTCTAATGAGTTAATAAGAATTTAATAAGAAGTTTATAATTGTTGCCAAGATGCCTATGAGGTAGGGAAATGTTCTGCCAGGGGCAGAATATTTGAACCAAGTGATGCAAAGACAAAAGTGGCAGCGTGCCCGAGTTAATGTGGGGCTTTGCCACGTCTAAGGCCACCTCTGGCTGAAGAGCAGGTGAAAGAAGAACAACAGAGGGACTAAGAAGCATGGCTCCAGGCTAGATGGCTTTCTTGAATTCTGATGCGGGCTCCTATCATCTTGTGACCTTGCCCTTGCCCTTGACCACAGGCTTGCCGCTTCCCTGTGCCTCAGTTTCCTACAAAGCAGAGATACCCAAGCATGTTCCCTGTTGATTAAGTTCTCATTGCTGGGACAAACAACAGAGAAAACAACCTAAGAGAAAAGGCATTTGCTCTGTGCTTAAGGTCATTCTGGTAGGAATGGTGCAGGAAAGATCAAAGCAAGTTATGTCCTGGTGGCCAAAGAGGAGAGGGGAGGGATTGAGAGGATGAGGAAGAGAAGGGAGGGAGAAGGAGAAAGTTTGCTTGAGGTGGCTTCCTTTCCCTTTTTCCTCTTACCCTGATTAGGCCCTGGGAGGATTCTGCTCACTTTCAGAGAGATTTCTACCCCTTCATTGGGTCTTCTCTTCAGTTATTGCTCTCAGGAAAGGACTCAGACACACCCCAAGGTGGCCTTTCCTAACTTCCCAGGTTTCCCCCAAGCCAATCAGGATGCCATTCAAGACTAACCATCACACTGCCTCTGCTGTACTTCTCTCTCTCCCTCTCTCCCTCTCCCTCTTCCTCTCTCCCTCTCTCCCTCTCTCCCTCTCTCCCTCCCTCCCTCCCCCCTCCCCCCTCCCTCTCCCTCCCTCTCCCTCCCTCTTCCTCCTTCTCCCTCCCTCCCCCTCCCTCCCCCTTCTCCTCCCTCTCCCCCCCTCCTCTGTGTGTGTGTGTGTGTGTGTCCTGGGCTTGAACTCACGGTTTGGGTGCTGTCCTTGAGCTTTTTTATTCAAGGCTAGCACTTGAGCCACATCTCCTCTTCTGGCTTTTTTTCTTATTATGGCTAATTGGAGATAAGAGTCTCACAGACTTTCCTACCTGGGCTGGCTTTGAACCATGATCCTCAGACCCCAGCCTCCTGAGTGGCTGGGATGAGAGCTATCGGTTTCTCTCAGGGTTCTTTAGAAGATAAAATGGGTTGATAGTCAGGGGTGCAGGGGACGCCAACAGCAGTCAACACAGTTAGCAAATGTTCATCCACAGTTTTATCACAACGACTGTTGGTAGGTTCATCATGCATAGCATTCTCCCCAGTTGAGTGCAGGAAATTCACTTTTCCCATTTCTCACTTAGATGTTTTGGACAGTCTGCTTTAAAACAATGGATCATCATTTTCATTACTGATGAGAATCTGGGGGTTCAGTAACATGAACAAGTGGCCAACTGATGGAGCCAGTTTTCCAACCCAGAATGGCGGGTCCCTAACGGGCATGCTTTCTTCTATGTACTGTTTTGAAGCTGTCCTAGACTCCAGGGACTCCAAGGTCAGCTTAGAGCTGTCTTGCGCTTAGATGCAGGAGAGAAAGAGCTCTTCCACAGGAATGAATGCTCAGGATTTCTATCAGTTCTCCTAAGATCCAGATGGGACCTGAGGGCTTTGGGTGAAGAAGGCCTTGTGAGCCTTTTCTGTCTTAGGGCAAAGCCAAGGGAGCCCACCATATCCTGTAGGCCAGGGGGTCATTTCCCAGCATGTAGCTTTTCCTCCTCACTGCAGCTCTGTGAGGCCTGGGATAGGAAATGTTGGCAGGTATCTCTGAAGCCATGGGCCCTCAAGTGTGGTCAACCTCACTACTCAGGTGTCTCGTGACTCAGAGGAAACCGGTATGCCTGTGAGTGCATGCCACCACTCGAGCTCAGGGCCTGGGTGCTGTCCCTGAGCTTTTTTTGCTCAAGGCTAGCATCAATGTCAACTGAGCCACAGCGCTCCTTTTGGTCTTTTAGAGGGGGCAGTAGTTAATTGGTGAATCTCAGGGATATTCCTTTCTGGGCTGGCTTTGAACTGTGATCCTCAGATCTCAGCCTCCTGAGTAGCTAGGAGGACTGGCACGAGCCCATCAGCACCCAATCCGTTATCCCAGTTTTACAGGTCTGGAAAGTAGATTGGTGGGGCTCAAGTTCCTAACCCAGAAGTGATTTTAATGTGTAAATGATGGAAATGGGATTCCAACTCCGGTCTCTACTGATCTGAACACTTAAATTGCTGACATGGCTGAGTGGGAAGGTAGCCAGGTGGTTTGGTTATACAACTGATCCATTCCCAGGGTCTCTGTGTCCTAAGAGGTGCAGTTTTCCACGTTGGGTGGTTAGACAGATGAATTAGTTGGGTGATCCATTCCTGTTAGTAGTGGAACAGTCTCTGGGTAGCACATTCCTCAGGTTCTGGGGTGATTTTGCTTCTTCCTTCCTTGTCATGCTCAGCTCAAGGGCTGTAGACTCATTTTATAATTCTCTGTCTTCCTTCCTGGCTAGCCCGGCTCTGGCTGCATCTGCTTTGATATGCGTTCCTGGTTTGATCTCTTATTTATGAGAGGCAGTTTTCACAGACAAAACAGAGAAGCAGGCCTTTCCATCCCAGCAGCAAATGTTTGCCTCACTTCTGGAGCAGGAGGCAGGCAGCCATGGCTTGACTGCTCTGTACCCGCACCTGAGACCAGGGCCAGAATCTGGACACTGGGTGGGGACATTTAGCTCATCGCCGTATTTTGCACCCACTGCACAAATGGGCCGTGTATTTACACCCAGGCTCGGCTCGGCCTCGGGGAGACCCAATGCTTTCCCTCCCCTGCACCACCTATTAATATATCGAAACACTAACCCACTGTGTGGTGGTGTTGAGAGATCAGACTTTGCTGGAGTCATGACAGGATAATGAAATTACAAGGGTGGGGACCCTCCTGACAGATCAGTGACCTGTAAAAAGAGAAAGGGAGATTAGACTTCCCCTTTCCTCTACCTGTGAAGAAAGAGATAACGAGAAAGCACCAAGGACTCCATACAGAAAGAGCTCTCACCAGAGGGCAGCCAAGCTGGATAACCTGGGTGCCAGACTTTCAGCTCCTCTGAATGTAAGAGAGAGATGTTTGTTACTTTTCACCGTATGGCATTTTGTTCAAGGACAAATGAAGATAGATTGCTCTTTGTCCAGAGAAGCCAATCTAGATTGCTGGATCCACTTTGAGTTTGCTAATGTAGATGGGCAGTTAGCAACTCCAGCAGAATGAAGCCTAAACTGAATGGAGGTGGCTGTGAGCCGTTTGAGTTTAGGTGGTTTGGGAAATATAACTTGAAAGGACAGGCATGTCTGGAGAGTGCTGTCTCCCTTAATGGTTTTGGCATATTTAAGTTAGGGAATCCTCAATTTACTTTGAAATTAGTTCTTTTGAAAAACATATCCTACAAAGTTGATGTAATGGTATATTTTATGTTATATGAACTTCAATTTTAAAATGTAGTAATCAACCAAATTAATCTATTAGGGTCTAGATTTATGTATTAATATGTTAATCAATTAATGTATTTACTAATCTACAGATATAAATCTATAAATCTGTCTACAGAAGTATAATCTATACACAGTACATGCATTTATATATAATATATTTAGTGTATATATTACAGCATATACAATCCAGTAATATACACTATACTATTTATATACTATATATACTATACTACTATATATTATATTTAATAATATAATTATACCATATTCTAAATGTTTTTATAATGTGTTGTAAGTATATAATATAATACATTTATAAATATAGGGGCTGGGAGTTTGACTCAGTGGTAAAGTACTTGCCTAGAATGCACAAAGACCTGGGCTCTATTCTTCCATATCACATACACAGGAAAGCTGGAAGTGGTAGAAAACTAGCCTTGAGTAAAGCCCAAGGACAGTGCTCAGGCCCTGAGTTTAAGCCCCAAGATTGGGGAAAAAAATAAATATAATCTATAAACATATTTTCTAATAATATAATATACTATACTAAGAGTGTATATTACAAATATATTAAACATGCTAGCTATATATTAGTACATTATATATCAATACATTACATACTAGTATATATTAATCCATACTCTGACCAATAAATGAGTTTATATTGACAAAAATTTACATGAACATGATTCTGTGTCATAGAGCTATGATAATGGATGAATGGGTATGTGCCAGCCCAAATGGGTCTTTGAAAATAATGTCAAGGATAAACAAATGCTGCAGGGAATAGATGAAACTATACCACAGTTCTATATGTTGTTGCATGTTGTTTATGGTATTTACACATGGCTTTAGTAATCTCTCCAGCAAACACATGAATAAGAAGATTGCTCAGCTGATAAAGAGCAAGCTGTCTATAAAGCCTGAGTGAACTTGGGAGAGGCAACGAGGAAAATTCCAGTGTTACTGAGTGTTATTCTAGATGTTAAATACACCCTAACGGATGTAAATAAACATTAACTTTTAATTGCAGAGGGTGGATATGTAGGTGTTGGGTTTATTATGCTGTATACCTTTCTATATAATTTTTTTTCTCATTTAAAACCACGCTTGGTTATGCACAGAATGCTGTTAGAAAACAGAAAAGAAAATGGCCTCAGTGCTTGTTTGGGGAAGAGGAGTGGGGGTCAGAGGTGGTGGGACATTTATTTGTGCTTTGTGAGATGAGGGCAGCTGCCTAAAAACTATGCCCCTTTCCTGTCTGCTGTTCAAAGGTGGTGTTAGGAGAATGTGCCTGCAGGGGTGTAGCGAGCAGAGAATTAAACTTAATTAAACATGGAGAAGAATCCCTGGGTACAGAATTTGTGCTTAATGATTATTAACTGCTATTGGTACACGGATGTTACACATGTATATATATATATATATATATATATATATATACATATTTAAATTATGCCATCTGTTTTGTTTGTATTTTTGGAAGCTTATTTAAAAGAAACATTAGTATATGTCTTCTAACTTCTGGTAGTGTTTGACTTTTTTTTCCCCTTCCTAAGGTAGAAAAAAAGCTGTATTGGCTTGGTGATGCTTTTCTCAACTTGTTACATGTATTTACAAATAGCTAGGTACAAACATACACAACGCATACACCATCCATGCACCTGTCATGATCTATTCATCCATCTCTGTCTACACTTACATACATGACATGAGTGTGTGCATTGATGCATACAGTACTTACCCAAGGAATGTACGTTTCCACCATTAAGTTGGCTACTCCACACCGTATGAAAGACAGAACCGAGATGCCTGGGTTCCTTGTTCTAGAGCCCAAGGCTCTAGAACGTGCAATTGTAGTGATCTGAGAGAAAGGCTTTAATCTGAGGCAACTGGTGCACTAGCATGGCATAGAAGAAAGGCCTCACACTAGTAGTCAGCAGTTTCAACTAGCTGGCAGGTGTGTGCTTTGTGTAACTCCTACATTGTTTTAAACTCAATTAATGAATAAAAAAATCCTAAATGGTGTTTGATCTTGGGTAAGTTACATCTCCTCTGTCTCTCTCTCTCTCTCTCTGTCTGTCTGTCTCTGTCTCTGTCTGTCTTTCTCTCTCTCTCTCCCTCTCCCTCTCTCTCCCTACCCCCCTTATAACCTGAAAAATGAAAGTTAATGCTGTTTCAGTGAGCCCTAAATGAGAGATTGCCAAGTATGTATGGTCGTGCACACTGCGTAACTCAGCGCCTCGTGAGTCTTTGACTTTAGTCTCTAATGGCAGGGCGTCGCTTTCCAGTCTGATGAACCGAGAAGCAATGTTGATGGCTTTTTCATTCCACTTCAGAATTCAATAGCCGCAGTGGGCACTGCAGCCACATGACCTCCAGATGTCCTTTGAAGGAACTGCTCCTCCTGTAGGCGATGGGCTGGGAAGTGGTGATGCCTGGCCTGGGGGTGGGGAGTGGGGTGCTGGATTGGGGCCCATGGTTGAGCTCCAGGGCCTTGTCTTCCTTTGGGATTTCAGACTAGGTGTCCCAGGATGGTAGGAGAAACGGCTCAGATTCTTGGATGATGGGCAGGACAGTGGTTAAACGAGATGACAGAATGAACAATTTGCAGAAGTCCTCCCTGCAGGTTCTGTCACGGATGGTCCCCAACATGGGAATCTCCTAAGAGGCCTCTCAGACTTATGAACTGAAACACATGTAATACGATCGAGTGGACATGAATGCATTGTGTATCTTTGTATGTCTCATCCTAGCATCAGACCCAACACAGGACACAGCTCAGTGGGAGTTCATTCATTCTGCCTCTGAATAGCTACTTTGCTAGTCCTGGACCTAGGTGTTGTCCCTTAGCTCCTTTCATTCAAGGCTGGCACTCTACCACTTGAGCTACAGCACCACTTGTGGCTTTTTCTGTAATTAATTGAAGATGAGAGTCTTGAGGACGTTTCTGTCTGGGCCATTTCTGTCTGGGCTGGCTTTGAACTGTGATCCTCAGATTTTATCTTCCTGAGTAGCTAGGATGACAGATATGAACCACTGGTACCTGGCTTTTTTTTTGCCAGCCCTGGGTTTGAGCTCAGGGCCTGAGCACTGACCTTGGATTTTCTCAAGGCTAGAGCTCTACCACTTGAGCCTCAGCACCATTTCCGGCTTTTTTCTATGTATGTGGTACTGAGGAATCGAACCCGGGTCTTCATGCATGCTAGGCAAGCACTTTAGCCACTAGGCCAAACTCCCGGCCCTGCTTTTTAATTTTTAAAGTATTTCATAGGAAAATTTCCAACGTGTACAAAAAGTAGGACAATTATATAATAAACTTCCAGGCACTAATCCCGTGGCTTCCACAGTCATTAACATTTACAGGTCTGGGTCCAGATCTTCTCCCAAGCTTTTATTTCTATAATAATTTAAAGCAAATAAGATATTCTAGCATTTTACTCACAAGTACATTAGTATGCATCAATAACAGATAAAGACATTTAAAGGCCACATCGACATTTGACAATAATTTCTTATGTCTCATCTGTTGCTTAGTGAGTGTTCAACATTCTATATTTGCCTTAGAAATATAGTTATGGCTTTTTTTTCAGAGCAAGATTCAAATTCCTTACATTGTAACTATAGTAATGGTTTAGGACCATCAGTTACAATAGCGAATATCCTTTTCTCTACATGCTTATTTGTCTTACAGATGCCCCATATTCTGGATTTGACTGATGATAATCATATTTCTTCCCAACATCATACTCTGTGCCCTTTATTTCAAACTATATGTGTCCTTTACATACAGCCAGAGGCATTACTTGTCTTCTTGTGGTTGAAAATAGTGATTACCAAAGGATGCACATTTCAAGTTATTTATTCATAGGTGTTCTCCTATTAAAAACCATTTGAGGGGCTAGTAGCATGGTAGAGTGCTTGCCTAGCATTCATGAAGACCCAGGTTCGATTCCTCAGTATCATATATATGGAAAACAGCTGTGCTGTGCTCAAGTGGTAGAGCTCTAGCCTTGAGGAATGCCCAAGGACAATGCTCAGGCCCTGAATTCAAGCCCTAGGTCTGGCAAAACAAAAAACAAAAACATTTGATGCTGGGTGCCGGTGGCTCATACCTGTAACCCTAGCTACTCAGAAGGCTGAGATGAGAGGATCTCAGGTCTCACACATGTTAGGTAAACATCCTGCATTGAGGAAGGCTTTCATGTGGTAGGCAAACTAAATCCCTAGCTTATAACCTCTGATTTTTTTTAAAGCTCCCTGCTTTCAAGATACAAAAAAGTGCCTGTAGTTTCTCTTGCTCATCTCCTAATGAGCCCTAAAATCCAGCACTTCCCAGGTAGCCATACTTACTTTTCATAGGGAATTGCATATAGAAACAATTCATTACGAATGGGCTGGGACACTAATAGTCAATGTTTGGAAACACACACTGTTTTAGTAAAAAGAACATAAGTCCTGGATCCAGGCCGATATATTCTTGGTTCAGATAAAAGTTACTCCTTAAAAAAATGTGTTTTGATTTTCTATTTGCTTGTGTTTTCACTTAGGTACAACGTGACACAAGCCTTGTATGTGTGTGATATCTATTTATATGTGTGAAGGGACAATTTAAAACTAAAAATAACAACACCGTTATTAACATAAAGATTAATAGAAATAACTGAAGTTTTTTTTCCCCTGTTGGCATACATCCCACTCTGAATATGAATCCAAATATTTACATGGAAACCACTCAAGTTTGGTCTTTGAAGGATTGTGCTGGTAATTTTTTTTGTTTGGTTTTGGTTTTTTTTGCCAGTCATGGGCTTGAGCTTAGGGCCTGAGCACTGTCCTTGGACTTTCTCAAGGCTGGAGCTCTACCACTTGAGCCTCAGCACCACTTCCGGCTTTTTTCTATGTATGTGGTACCAAGGAATCGAACCCGGGTCTTCATGCATGCTAGGCAAGCACTTTAACCACTAGGCCAAACTCCCGGCCTCTGCTGGTAATTTTACACACAAGTCAGATGCTCTTTTTTTTGTCTCTACAACATTCACCTGTATCCTTCCAGCCTTTCAGTGCTGATGTTAAGTACTTGAAGTTAGCAGCTGGTCTATAAGTTAATAAGGAACCTTGCCCCACCCCAGTTCTTCCCTGACCTCAGATTCTACTCAGTAATAGGATCCCCTAGCACCCTGGCACTTGTGTCTAGTTGATGATCCTTTGGGGGGATTCCTGCACTCTCTTCCTATGTGGTAGTCTGTTAGAAGGACTTTTTGGGGGGATTCCTGCACTCTCTTCACCTGTAGTGGTCTGTTAGAAGGACTTGGCAGAACTTAGCCAAGTCCTGTGGTTAATTTAATGTCATGTCCTTACTATATAGGACACACACAACCAGAGGAGAGTAGGGTACAAAGGTTGGGGAGTGCCCCAAGTGTGGGAGTGCCTGTCCTCGTGGGGCAGGCCAACTTGCCACCCATTGATATGTCTTCCAATCAGTGAGGTCCCTGTTTATGAAGGTTTCATTACAATCACCATTGACCCACCAATCAAATCAATGGCCAGTCGATTGAATTCAACCTCCAGACTCCTTCACTTCCCTGGAGGCCCAGTGGCTGAAAAAATCCAAGCCCTCTAGTTATCTGGACTTTTTTCCCCCTACTGACCAGTGTCCATCCCCAAATCATCTCTATCACTTGGGCCACACCTCTACTTCCAAGTTACATGGATTCTAATTCAACCGACCTGAACTGGGCTATGGACATTTCTATCACTGAAAATGTACTCAGGCAATTGTTTGCTAGATGATGAAGGTTGCAGTTAGAAGTGTTCACAGACAAGTGTGCGTGTGTGTGTGTGTGTGTGTGTGTGTGTGTGTGTGTGTGTGTGTTCGTGTTCTCTGTCAGTTGAGAGGACCCTGAAGAAATAACAGTGTAATAACAAGCCCTCCTGGAGAGTCAGCATCCTGGTTTTAGGTAAAATCTGGAGTCTTAAAATGCCAGAAAATAGAGAAGCAGCAAAGACCAGTCCCCACTCTGAGGGGGGTTGGGGGGGCTAGGCAGGTCAAAAGCATATAGAAGTCGACTGGACAAACTTCTGATGGCTGAGGCTAGAAGAATTGTTCAACCTAAACATCAAGTAGAGTTGGATGGTAGCCCAGTGCATAAGATAAAATATCTACAAGTGCATACTGTTTAGGTAAATCATTTAAATAAAAATCTTCCATAAAGAAGAAATCTTAAATAATTTACTTGGACATTCTTTATTCAAGGAGGGAGATAGCTAGTTCTGACTGCCTTCAGTGTGTGAGGAAACCTGAAAAGCCAAGTTT